>VRLP01007613.1:0-20862 GCA_009660295.1 Lophius piscatorius | reverse complement strand
CGGGATCCCTGATAAAAGTCTTCAAAGACTTCAGTATGTTCAAAACAGTCTGAAGGATCCTGATGAGAGTTCGTAAACACGAACACATCACCCCCGTTCTTCATTCCCTTCATTGACTTCCCATCTCCACCAGGATTGATTATAAGATCTCTCTCCTCACTCACCAGTGTATCCATGGTAACGCCCCCCCCTACCTGAAAGAACTACTCACCCCACTGATCTCAACACGATCCCTCCGTTCTACCCACTCATACCGCCTCCACCTTCCCCGCACTAAGCTCAGCACCATGGGTGATCGGGCCTTCTGTTCTGCAGCCCCGTCTGTGGAGCCCTCAGATGCTCAGGGAGGGCATTCCACAGACGGCGGAGACTTTTAATAAAAAAGACTTAAAACTTTCCTTTTTAGCAGAACCTATAACTTTTAATTAAAATTGCTGCTTTTTGGTCATATTTTTATATAGTTATTATTATATTTTTTATTTATGCTTTTATCTGATTTTACCTTGAAGCACTTTGAGATTTGATCCAAATGTAAAGTGTTGTCCCAATCTGGTGAATATGAATCGACTTAAGGAGATTTATCTTCTATACATCCTGTTTTACTTTTATATTTCATGTTTTACTCACTAGGGTGAGCTTTCTACAAAAAACTATTTTTTCCGACATAACGTTGGGTCGATTTGGTCCAAATTTGGTGCAGATGAATCAACTCATATGATCTTTTTTGTAAATATCATATTTTAATATAGTAGTTCATATTTTACTCACTAGGGGGAGTTATTTTTTCGAAGAACGCTGTTCTCCGGACAGAGCTCAGAATTTGTCGATAATTTTCAATGATTCTATATCACCATATACCTTAGTGCGAGGAAGAACTGGATTGATTATGGAGAACGTGGGCTATATCTCTCTGACACTAGGGGGAGCTTAAGCTCCAAAAGTTTTTAACTCATAATATCTCAACCATTGCTCCGAATTAGTCCAAATTTTTCAGCAAATGAATCGACTTCTGGTCATTTAATATGTAGAGTTTTACTCTTATTGGCGAAACCATTTAAAAAAAAAAAATCAAAATTTGTCGGACATAACTTTTTAACTATCGACCCGATTTAGTTCAAATAAGGTGGATATGAATCGACTTGTGGAGATCCTTCATCCACATATCATCATCGTTTTACCGTCATAGTTCATATTAAACTCACTTTGTGGATTCTCTTTTAACAAAACAAATAATTTTTTAATAAAATCTTTTGCACATATCTAATTCGAAGAGTTCAATCACAGTGATTGCTCGTACAACGCAGAGGTTTGGGGACTTTTCGGAGATTGTTGTTGGGGATTTGAGGTCTAGTTACTTTCTACCTCGTCAATATCGGTGCCGAAAACGCATCTGACCGCACTTCACCGTGAGATAAACTCTCCGATGGACGCACCGATGGGTGCAAGTAAAGTCGTTGTGTGTTCTGGTGAAGCAGAACACAGAGCCCAGTATCTCTGTCAATTCATACAAAGTTCGGACCGGATCTCACCTGTCTTCCATCAGGTATCCTCACTGGCAGACGTCGCCAACATCATAACGTTTTGTCTTGCTCTCTCCGCAGACCGCGATGGACCAGCTACACATGCACTTCACCCAGGCCATCCACAACACGGTGTTCCAAGTGGTGCTGGGATACGTGGAGCTCTGCGCTGGCAACGCCGACACCAAGTTCCAGAAGATGCAGTACAAGGACCTTTGCACGGTAAGGAGACGAGCGTCGTGTGTCGCTGGTCAATTCATTCCACCGCCGTCTGTTCCGTCAGTCTGACTGACTGGGATTGAATGTCTTCACGGCCGGGAGAGGTTCCGTCCTCTTTATTATTTGCTCATAGGAAGATGAACCGCCTCTTTAGTCTGTTGAGTGAAACTATGAATAAATCTTCTCATGTCGAGAGGACGTTGGCTGACTGCTGGGCCCACACTCAAACACTTCATTACTCACATTCCTCCTCTAGCGGTCTCATCGCCATCTAGCCCAGCGTAAATAACACTTTTCATTGACGATGTGTTTGACAAATTCTTCATAATAGAGTGAAGTGAAGTAGCAGAGGGCAGCGTGGAGAAAAGAAAGCATTGGTTAGCCTGCCGCTGTGAGATCATTCATCTTGATCAGAGTACCAAACCGACCCACTGCAGCGCATGTGAGCGGGCTTTTCCAAATCCTCCAACCTGCTCCCATTCCGTCCTTCTCTTTCCTCCTCCGATGAAGATTAATCACATTTACGTGGTCGGCAATCCCTTGCATGGCCAATCTATAGTGAGCGTAATGGAAGCCCCTCCCCAGGGTTGTGTGTTAGACTCTGACCCGCGGTGCAGAGAGGGATGTAGAGTTATGGTACCGGTGATACCGGCATGACGAGAGGGGAAACTATATTCCTTTATAGTCTCTCCTGATTTTAATCTCTCTTGCTCTGCAATTCTCTACCTTTAACTTTGTGGCTTTGTCCTTCCTCTCCTCTCACCTGTCCAGTAAGCGACCTGGATTGAGCACGAGTTTATGTCCAGAGGGTTCTGGCTTGTTCTGAAGAGGTTTTAATAAATTATAAGGATGTAAATGATGGGGAAACTATTCATCCTGTCACTTTTAAACCATCCATCCATTTACTTCCCCTTATTCGGGATTTGTGTTGCGGTGGCAGCTGGTCAAGATGGTGGCAGCTGGTCAACACTCTCCAGCTTCACCTGGGGGCTCTAAAGGTGTTCTCAGGGAGATATATATTCCCTAAAGAGTGTTCTGGGTCTACCGTGGGGTCTCTCCACCCGGTTGGAGGTGTCTGGAAAAACCTCAAAAGGGAGGCGTCCTTGAGGATCCTGATCAGATGTGAGCCACCTCAACTGACTCTTTTCAAAAGGAAGGAACAGAGGCTCCACTCCGTTCTCTGTCCAGATATCTGAGCCCCGTACCCGATCTCTAAGGCTGAGCCCAGCCCCCCTACAAAAGAAGCTCATTACAGCTGCTTGTAGCCTCAACCTCATTCTTGTGAGCTTTGCCTTACGACTCAGCTCTTTCTTACCAACAACAGACCGATACAAAGATACAACTCAGCCCAGACCGTCTGGGGACAGTCCACTGTCTCCCGACGGCGAACCATGGCCTAGGATCTGGAGGTTCTGACTCTCATACCGACACCTTCACACTCCGCTGCAAACCGATCCAGTGCTGATGGACGTCACGGACTGATGAAGCCAAAAGAACCACATCGGCTGCAAACAGCAGAGATTCCAAGCTCCCAAAACCGGACCCTCCACTGCACCCTGTGATCCTTACAGTGAATAAAAAGAACAGAATCGGTGACGAGGGAAAACCGTGTCCTTAAAAAGAGTTTGAGCATTTTTTTGTGCCACCGTTAAAAGATGTCAGAATGAAATGCTTGTGGCAGGATCTCAGAAATGTTCCCCTCATTTTCTTAACGGCCAAGGATCGGTATCACCGGGAACGCACGATGGACGGAATTCCTCGTCGGAACCAGACTGTGGGACTCGATGAAGTGATGCTAATTAAATGTCATGTTTTGTTTTTTGTTTTTTTGGGGGGGTCACGTCTGTAGAGGAGTTTCTCTCTCGCTCTGTTGTTGTACAGAAGTGACAGACATCCTAATGCTTACTTCTGCCTGGTAGATGCCCCCTCAGCACATTGTGCTGCTTGGGTGATCCCAGAAGAACACACACACACACACACACACACACACACACACACACACACACATACAGTAGACCACACAGTTCCACCAACGTGAGATTGATTGGACGTGTCATTACATTTTCACACGTGTGATGATTAATGGGGTGGCACAGATTCACCCTGATGCACACACAAATGAAGAGATATGTTAAAACCCACAGAGTTCATTTTTTCTGCCTGTCAGCTGAGACCTTTAAGAGGAGATCAAGTGTTTCGCTCACTTTTGGCCCTTTCGATAAATGATTTTGTTTCAGGCACCCATGTACCTGCCTTCAAAATGTCAAAAAGCGCGTCTGCGGGTTTTGGGTGACGGCCATTTTTTCTATGGCGCCGTTTGTTGATTTATCCTTTCGTTTTTTTTTTACACACCTGGGATGTATTTCGATTTCGGCTGTTCGCTCACACAGAGGCCGATGTCAGTCAACTTCCTTTAAAAAAACAGAACAGTTATTTTGAAACACTTAAATTCACGTCTGCTGGTAAAGAGCCCGTCTGATAATTTATCCCATCCGACTTCAAACAGGCCTACATAATTATTATATGATACAATGTGGTAACCATGAGAACCTTCTGCTCTTCTGTCCGACTCAGTGTAAGTTCATCTTGAGTTCACAAATCACTGATATTTCCCGCAGGGATACACCCTGTTACCCGTCCTTCTCCCTGTTTAGGGGTCCAGCAGCAGCAGATGGGAGGAAGCTGTTTTTATGGCGGGAGGTTTTGGTCCTGATGGACCTCAGCCTCCTGTCAGAGGGAAGGGTCTCAAACAGATCGTGCCCGGGGTTGGAGGGGTCGGCTAAAGTCTTTCTCACCCGCCGAGGCGTACAAGTCCCGGAGAAACGGCAGATCGAGCTGATCGGATCCTCAGCTAATGGGATGAGACGCCGCAGACCCTCCTTGTCTCTGACAGCAGAGAACCTGATGGTGATGGAGGATGGAGGCGTAGAAGTGCACCATCATTGATTTTGTGATTGTGATTGTTGTTCTTCTTCAGTTGTCTGAGGAAGTACGACCACTGCTGATGTTCAGTACCAATCTGAGGTCCTGGGAGATGATGGTTCCCAGGAAGCCAAAGGAATCCATGATGACTAAGGGGGAGCCACACAGGGTGAAGGGTGTGGGCGGTTCTGTGTGGGTTCGTCCACAACCATCTCTACGGTCGTCACCGCGTTCAGCTCCAGGTTATTCTGGTTACACCAGTCAACCAGGCGGTCAGTCTCCTGTCTGTAGGCGGAGTCATCCCCATCAGAGATGAACCCGATGATGGCGGCGTCATCCGTGAACTTCAGGAGTTTGTCCTGCTCCTCTATTTGTTGCCACCCTGAAACGAGCATCGCTCCCGTTCTGGAACCACCGCCGGTCAAAAGGAGAAAAAACCCATTTCAACGTGTCAAATAAATGCGTGGATTGGATTGTGTGGTACACACACACACACACACACACACACTGAACTGAGGTGTTTTTGATGAGGTGTGCGCCCAGACTCACTCGCCGACTTGTTTCCAAGATCTGTGTGAAATATCTGAATGTGTACAGCATCAATTCTGGTTCCAGTGAACAGAACGGCTGAATGACATAAAAGCAGCAAAGCAACCCTCCCTTCTCTTTCATCAAATATCACTGACTTGTTCTCCAGCAAGGCATCAAACCCTCCCACTCCCACGCTCCAGAAGAGCTGCGTGAACACAGCTAGTGTGATCACGCTGCATCGACGGGAAACTCGTAGCTCCCGATCATTAAAAGGTAAAGAAAAGTTTCAGAGGTATCTCTCACCGCCTCGTTATGCACCTTTAATGCCAATGCGGGAAACCGGAAACGCGCTGAAAGGTCAGCGCCGACTGTGAGAGGGTCGTATTCATTTTACATAAACATCTCATCATCATCATTACGGACCGGCTTCCGTCGTCAGCATCTCCCTGAAGTGTCGAACTGAACATCTGGAGGAGAACGGAAGATCCGCTCCCAGATTTCAGTTCTCATCAGAGAAGAGTAGCAGCAAAGGCTAAACCGACCCACAACCGCCGTGAACGCCAGCGCCGCTAATTTATCCAACTGGTGTTTATCACAGTCCTGAAAGTTAGAAGTTCATTCAGCAAAAAAGAGAATAACAGAAATGCTGCTAGCAACTGCAGGACGCTCATGGGTTTGAACCTTTTTCTTTGGAGGTGATAAGTGAAGCTAGCTGCTCCATTGATGACAGAGAAAATCCCCCCCGACATTATCATCCAACTCCCCACTCGCTCAAACTATTGTTCAGTCTTTCATTATTCGGTCCAGATTGATCTCTTTGTGCGCTTGTGTATGTAAAGGTTTCACCGAGTGGATTCAGACGCTCTTTGGATGTTGACGACTGCTGATCCCGGGCCCAATGTTAAGTCAACCGTTTGTCGCACGTAATTATTTTTTTTATAAAATGAAACTGATTTCCCATCAAAGATTAGTTCCCCCTCCGCTCTCATGGATGGATATCGGTCCCCCCGCATTTTGGTTTGTAATAGGCTTCTGCAGTGGTGATTAGTATCTAAAGACATCAAAAGACGCGTCTGTGCCCAAATGAAACCTTTTGTTGGATTATTGATTTAAAAGAAAAAGAAAACGTTCATGTTTTCCCTGGACAGAAAAAAAAAAAAATCCACCCGAATGTGAAATAACCCTCGTTGAACGGGGAAAGTTTCTGTGTTGATGCACGCTAAGTAGCTAAAAACCTGAGGAACACGTAACATGTTCAGAGGGAACACGTAACATGTTCAGAGGGAACACGTAACATCTTCAGAGGGAACACGTAACATCTTCAGAGGGAACACGTAACATCTTCAGAGGGAACACGTAACATCTTCAGAGGGAACACGTAACACATCCTCACCCATAGAACCGCCATGTTTCTTTAGTTTCTTTGAACAGACAAACCAAACTCTGGTTCGAGAGAGGGTCCTTCACATTTTAGGCTTGTGGTCTGGGGAGAGGCGCCGGGACCACCCCTCCAATAACTCCATTACTAAAAGAAATTCATTTTTTTAATTTATATTGGGAAGCTTTACATCGCGGACAAAACCCAACTCTGTGAAATACAAATGCAAATCCGTCCTGTAGGTTTTACTTATTGTTGTTCCCAAACAAACAGACAGACAAATAAAACCATGTTTTCACATGACCTCCTAGGGGGGAGGCAAAGCAGAGGTGGTACTTTTGATTGTTATTAATAATGATTAATAACAATGATTAATAGTGATTAATAATGAGAATGAATATATAATTATTATTGTTTTATAATTATTAATAATTATTAATAACAATAATGATTCATAGTGATTAATAATGATAATGAATATATTATTAGGATTATTATTTATTGTAATAGTAATGATTAATAACAATGATTAATAGTGATTACTAATGTAATTGAATATATTATTGATTATTGTTAATAGTTTATCACAATGATGATGAATATATTATTACTATTATTATTACTAATAATATTTGAATTGTATTACTATTAGATAGATAGATAGAAACGTTATAGTGATCACATAAATCATAATTGTTTGATTACAGTAAAGTCGTGCCGTGTTCCGGTAAATCCCTCGCACCCCTTACTAAAGATATTTTATGGGTTGGCTGTTTCTTCTCGGCGCCGTGAACATTCTGCTGCATTCATGGTTCTGCAGAGGTTTAATGTTGGGCTGTTAATATGTTAATTTTGAGATGAGTCGGCAACATTCAGCGGTTGCTGTCCTTTGAGGCGAGCAGCTTATGTTGAAACGCGTTTTTTGGAGCGAGGATCATTAGTGAGGACAGAACGGACCGTATTCATCCGAGGTTTCGCACGACGTTGTCGTACGGATCTTACCAGAACTTGTTCTGAATGTCTGAGTGTGATCAGCATTACCTCACCTTCAATATTCAATATTCGATAACCTCTTCTAGTTGTTTCCCATCTACCACACCTGAGAGCGGGAGGTCTCCGCCTCAGACTCCACTCTAGTTCTAGATACTTACTTGTTGTGATGTCGGTTTTTATACGGAACTATCTAAGTGAGATACTCGCCTAGCGTGTTTTGTGACGAGAGATACGTCACACAGAAGTGTCAGCTGGGCCTTTGCTCACGCTAGTTTCGGTTCCATTGCGATGATCGTCTTCTTTCTCAGCGGGAGTCTCGCGGTGTTGAATGAAAAATGTTTCTCTGAGCGACATCGGGGCTCGACATCCACTCACTCGCCATAGTTGTCCAATCAAAGAGAGGCCCGGGTTCTTTCTCCAGCACTCTTTAAATATTGCAGTGACTCATCTGTTTTTCAACGCGTTTGTGCCGAAGGTCCTTGAACAGCACTCAGGATGATTTCAGACTGCCCATTTGAACTCAACACGCCACTTATTTCCTGGCTCTTTGACTCAGAAAGAGCTGGAAAACATGCCTGTAGTTGTGTCAGATAAACACACCGCTTTGGGTCAGACGTTGTTAGATTCTTGGAAAACATGCCTGTAGTTGTGTCAGATAAACACACCGCTTTGGGTCAGACGTTGTTAGATTCTTGTTATTTGTCGTTGGATATTTATAACCCCGAAATCTCCGATGTTCAGGATTCGTCATCGCTGAACAAATCCTTCATGTAAACGCGATAACTCAAAAACGACTGCATGGACAATTTTCCAAATAAATACCCACTTAAACTTTAGAATGAGGAAGAACTGGATTGATTTTGTGAACGTCTGTTGTATATTTCCGACAATAGGGTGAGCTTTCTATCCAGAAGTTTTCTTAGCCTTACTTCTGATTTAGTCTGAATTTGTTACATATGAATGAACTCAACGAGATCTTCTTTAAAATATCATAGTTTACTCTAATAGTTCATATTTTACTCACAAGGGGGAGTTCTTTTCATGAAAAATCCCTTTTTTGGGGGCATAAGCGAGACGATGGGGGCTCTCTCCCCAACAGACCGGACAGGACGCTGTCAGACCTCCATCTCGGGTAAGGGGTTAGATCCGAGTGGGGATGGGTCGCTCGGAAGATCACAGCCAACGCCGCCTTCCTCTGGGCTGCCGGAGGATTCTACATCCGAACGCTTCATTAGCCCCTCATGTCTGCTGAGCTACGCCGCGCCGACCTTTAGGATCTCCTTAAATAACCTAATATTATCATGTCCTGAGCGACAGCGTTACAAACTACGAACTAAGAAAGTTTCCATGTAATGTAAGACATAAGTCACTTCAGGACTCGGGCGTATTAATTTGGCTCCGCAGCGACGTATTACTTTCTGGCGCAGAGACGGCCATTACTCAGAAACCTGCTGAATACTCTTACCGCCCGTCAAACAGCAGCTCTAACCTTCAGTTGATCAAACTCTCTTAAATAAGAGAATTTCTGAGCACGAACTTAACACCATCGCCGTCGCCAACACCGCCTACACTACATCACTGTCCTTGCATCCCCCCCCCCCCCAGTGCTTTTCCACATCAATCAATGCCGGCTTCTAATGACTGACGCTAATATGAAGGACATGAATAAGAAATGTAGCGAAGCAAAGACGAAAGTATTTTATTATTCCATAGGTCCAGTAAGATCTGACGATTGGAGTTCTGGTGGAACGTGTTCAATAATAAGTTCATTTGTGCTGCCCTGCCTAAAAAAAAAATTCCTTCACATCAAGATCCACTTTTAAAGGTGCACACCGCCACCTGATGAATCAGAATAAGTAGATGTAGCACCTGCTAAAACAAAGTTAAGTTGTCCTTAAACTAAGTTGTCCTCACATACTGTGGTGTCATACAGGATTAGTAACACCTTAATGAACTCCTTTGATCAGTCGTTATCTAGTGCCGACATAGAATGAAAAGTATTTCCTTTGACACAGAAATCAAATGTTTTCCAAGTAGGCGTCTCTGAAGCTGATGCTGATGGAGTCATTCATCTTAAATGTTTTCCACACCGTGAGTTTCTTGCCCCTGAAAACATTCATTTTGTCTTTCTGAGAAAGAAAAACAAGCAGATAAGAATCTGACGGATGAAAGGTAATTCGTGAGCTGCCCAAAAAAGAGAATCTCATTTCGTTGCGTCTCTGTTTTTCAGCATATCACCTTGGACAGCTACATTCCCTGTCTGACAGACCTCTGCAAGGCATTGTGGGAGGTGATGCTGAGCTACCATCGCACCATGGAGTGGCACGAGGAGCACGACCAACAGGAGGCCTCCCCCACTCCAGGTAATAGACTGTACCCATTTCACTATGTGGCACCAACGGTTCACGGTTCCACGTAGAAGCTACTAACCACGATGAAACCATGTTTGATCGGAATTGTGTTTCGACATCGCTGACGTCTCAGCGTCCCCTCTTAAAGGTACAGTGTGTGAAATGTAGAGGTTTCCAAATAATATCCAGCGCTCCGTTTTTTTTTGTTCACACAATATCAGTTGACAATGAAACCAGGCCTACGTTTTTGGGGGGGGTTTCCCAAAAAAGTCCCCAATCCCCTGCATTGTACCGGCAATCCCCGTGATTGAACTCATCAAATTAAACGTGCTTATTCCTATACTGACACCCTCTGTAACCGGCTAACGGTCCGGTGCCTCAGAATCTTTGTTTTGCTTCAGTTTATCTCTCTAAAATCCATCTCGGCTTTCTCTGTCTAGATTCTCATTTCGCCGCACTCATAAAACACGGAATCCCGTTCGTAGACGTCCAAAAGCTCCAAACGTGAGCCGCAGATTGAATTAAGACTCAAATGAGAGCGGGGTGAGCTTTTTTCCTCCCCCGCTCTCAGGCGAGCCACTCTGATTCCTACATCCTGTAGGTTTTACCGGGTTTATAGCTGGCAGAGAGAAGAGATTGAATCTCGCGTACGAGGAGATAAGGAACCGTGTGCCGGCGCGGCGAACCAAAACACGCTGAAGTGGTTCCGCCACTCGTGGTTCTGTATTTACTAGGTTCCCTCGCAGCACAGAGGTCAGTGTGCATATTGGAATAATCAATGTGATTATTGATAAAGCCCCCTCCTCTCTGCTAATCCT
Organism: Lophius piscatorius; assembly: GCA_009660295.1. Lineage (NCBI taxonomy): Eukaryota > Metazoa > Chordata > Actinopteri > Lophiiformes > Lophiidae > Lophius > Lophius piscatorius. Next base: position 10,130 of record VRLP01007613.1, on the reverse strand, counting down.
CCAGCAGCACAGTCCTTTTTTTTCTTTTGTATTCATTTTTGCAGCTTTATCAGATTTCAATTATTTTTGACAGACTCTCCTAATTGCATGAATGTAAATCTCCCGCCGTCGAATCTACATTATGAGATTAATGTGACCCCGTCAGATGGTTTCAAGGATATATATATATATACCCATGTGATGAGCCATGAATGATGCATGTTTTTCTTATGGAAATCTGTCGTACTTGACTTTGAGCGGGTTCTGGGTCCGCCCCGAAACCAACGGGGCTTTGGAGTCCGCCTCCACCGAGGAGATTATACCTTCTTGAAAGACGCCATTCAATTTTTGCTGCAGATCTGAATCATGGGGCTTTAGATCCGCTAATCATTTTTTCCCTTTTGTAGGATGAGTGTGATACAGTTTTGGGTCGGGGGGGCGTCAGAACCGAGAAGCCGTGAATCGGAGAAATGAAATGTTATTTTCCTGATTGTTATAAACATGAAGGAAGGTGCCACACTGTCGGATTCTGTTTAAATGAGGAAGATACAAACACATCTGCAACTATTTGAAAGCTGAGGAGAGGGATTACCCTGGTGGACGGAACCTTCGGTCCGACCTCAGACCAAGGGTTCTGTTATTGGTTGGTAGGGGGAGTTTATCTTTCGGCCCATAATTTCTCCACCGTTGGACAAATTTGGTCCAAATTTGGAATTTATGAATGGGCTTGAGGAGATCTTTTTTTTTTTTTTTTTTACCGAAAAGAGTGTTTTTCGGACTTAACTTCACAATTAATGTGAGGACTTCAATCACGGGGGATCGGTTGTACTTTCACGGGGGTGGGGGCGGTCGTAGGCTTTTTCGGGCTAACATCCTTCCTGTCAGCTGATAGTACATGAAAAAAAAACACAACACAGTTATGATTATTATATTCCATTCATTCAGGGAGATTCCGCTAACTGTAAGACACTGTACCTTTAAGAGGTGACGCAGAATCACAATTTGACATAACTGTAAAAGATTATGTAGACACGTCCAGACGTTTAGGGATTGAGACACCGTGGGTGGTCCTCCTGGTTGTACGGGTCTGAAGACCAAACATGGATTCCTCCTTTCTACTTCAAGTTACCACTTTTTTCACTCACTTTCTCCTTATTTCTCCACCTTTTTTGTTCTGTTCAGGTTATTTTCTGCTGACTCACACACATATGCTGAAACACTGGCTTCCTCCAATCCCAACCTCCCTCTCTCTCTCTCTCTCTCTCTCCCTCTCTCTGTGTTCTCGCTCTGTTGACTCTGCCGCAGCAGGCAGGCGGTTTCAAAAGGCTGCCGAAATAATAAACTTGTGTTCTTTGGATTTCCTTCATTTTTTTTTCCCATCCATCTTTTTTTTGTTTTGACAACAGCAGGTGATCTTGTGTGTGGCGCGGTCCCTGTTGAACCCAATATGAATGTAATCACATCCAGTCTGTTCCTGAATGAAGTTCCACCAACCAGGTGCAGCGACACGCTGTGAAAAGTAACTTAGGTAGGCTAATATCAGACAGAGGAAGTCCCGCCTCCATCAGTTTAACTACAGGATGGAAATAACAGCAGAGAGAGAGAATTTCTCTCTCTTCTGTCTGTTGGGTCTTACTCTGCAGTGGTTTTGGTTTGGAGTTGTTTGATCACGCAGGTCCGTGCCGTCTTTCTCCGAGAGGGATTAAAAAGTAATTACACAAGCTTTATCCCCAAAAGTTTTTTGGACATGATTTCCTAACCGTTGGTAGGATTTAGTCCAAATTGAACTCATATGGACTTACCTCGAGGAGATCTAATTTTTAAATGTCATATTTTACTCTAATAGTTCATATTTTACTCACTAGGGGGGGCTTTTTTAAATTATTATTATGAAAAAACACAGTTATCTGAGCTTTATTAACTTACACAGCTGAGTTCAGGTTATGGTAGTTTCAGAACAGGAAGACGCCTGAAGATCACAGCCATCAGAACCCAGAGCTCATGTCCGGATCAACTAGAAATGTCTTGCTGATGTCACTCCTGCCTCTAGTGAGCCAGAGGTGAAAACTGTCCTCGGGGCAATTCCTACTTTGTGGTTTAGAAGTAAGCTCCCTTAGATGTTCAATTTATCACTGGTGTAAGCCAAGGAATCACGGCGGATCTGGTAATGGCGCCCTTCACTTCATCACTGCGTATATTATTTGTCCTGCCAAAGACTTTCGTCAGATAGTCGCTGCAGACAGAGAGCCGTCAACTTTGCCGGCACCCTCCAGTTGTGGATTTTGAAGGTGGCTCATTTCCTATTATGTACAGAATTCATTAGAGGAATGGATGCGGTCACAAAGATGCCCTGAATGGCCGGTGACGAGTAACCTCCCCACGACCCTTCGATAGTCGCCGCCTTCCCTGCAAGGGGGAAGAACAGAGACCGACCGTGAGACCCATCCATCATCTCCCTGTTTGATTGTCTGTCACCCATGTCCTCTGAGCAAAGGTGTCTCTGACCCTGGCTTCGTTCTGCCTCCCACCTCTCTCTCCCTCTCTCTCTCTCTCGCTGTATCTTAAAGTGTGCGTGCGCTTAATGATAATGTACAGGCTTTGTCTTTTAACGGATGGGTGTTTCTGTGTGACCCCCATCGTAGACAAGAGGCCTTGGGAGTTCTACCGGTCAGACGCAATGAAGATCACTCTCCTCTGTCTCTCTATCACTTTGTACACTCTCTCTCTCTCTCTCTCTCTCTCTCTCTCACACTCACACTCACACTCACAGACACACACACACATTATATGAATGATTTATTCATGTTCACACAGCAGAGGACAATACCAGGACATCATTAGTGAAGATGCTGTATGGACCGGTGAGATAGTTGGATTCCTCATTACAAATGTACCGCAGTTCTCTCCTGGGATGAAGCAGAACCTCCGACATATTTGACTGCGACTCAAAATAGAGACGGCACGATATTTATATCCCCAAAAAGTCGGGAATGTTTGGAATCGCCATTGCCGCTGTGTCTGCTTTGCCCGCCGCAGATCCTTCAGGTTAACGGGGTAACAGGGGTAACCGGGGGTAACCATGAAAGTATTTCATGGATCATTTTTCTAATTTTATACCCGCAAAGACCTCAGTGTGAGGAAGAAGTGGATTGATTTGGGGAATGGTCAGTTACCCATCTCCGCCAATATCCCAGATTTCGAGGCCATAATTTCTCAACAGTTGGTAAAAATGAATCAACTTAAGGTGATCGATAACCTTCGTCATGAAAACTTCCTCTAAGCTAGACTTAACGGTAAGTTTTCTTTTTTTTATATAGGTGCAGGCAGACCCTAGAATAAACGTTTATTCGTGTTCCTCATTGACTATTACGACATCTGACTCATTGACCGAAAGACGGTATCTAAATATCTGATATTCAGATATCGGACTAAACCAAATATATGACGTTTAATGACAGAACTTGAACACGGGAGATTCACACAAATGCAGAATGTATGTTGGAACTGTTTCATTCTTTGTAAACTTGAGAACCATTAACAATGTGTGACAGGGACCTGCTCTGTTGTTTGGTGTAAACAACAACAAAGCAGGAAACAGGATAGGGCGGTTGCATCTTGAGTCAGAGTTTCTTAAGAAGGACTGGAGGTCAGAATGATCCCAGTCCAGTGTCGGTGTTGGTATTGCTGCTGTTAATACAGGAAAGGATCCAGCTAGGTTTGCTGGTCACCAGGAGCCTTGACGGAGATGATGGTCGGCCGTATTTTCTTCTGAGATGCTCCAGAATCACTCCAGTTTGAACACAAAGATCATTCAAGATCCGCCAGTCCGCCCAAACCCAACATCCAGCAGCAGCGCTATAGAGTTTCCCACCGGACCTCCTTGTGAAACCAAGGTAGCCATTACCTCCCAGTATGTTACTTGTTCTTACGTGCAGGAATGGAGAGCCTGGGGCAAACTGCCTAACATCCTGTTATCAATGTTCAGCACATTCTGTAGATGGGAAATGTACAAGCTCCAAGCCACGTTGGGGTCTTCTAGTCCCCTCCACTGTCGAGGATGAAGGACAAAATATTACAGGTCACCTTCATTCCTTTTTCTTTCACTCAGCACTTCCTGCAAGACGTGGCGACTTCTGTTGTGCTTCAGAACCGCCAAAAACCGCCTCCAACATCATGCGTCCTGCAATGTTGCCTGTATGTAGGAGATCGGTGTATGTTTCGTGATGGGTGCTTCCATGTATGGATTGGGTTTTTGTGTTGTAAGCACCGAGCTGGTATCGGCTTTATGGTACCAGAAGCTCCCTTCATGCTCCGTGTGCCGAGCAGCACATGACCTCTAAGCTCGACCATTAGAGAAATGGATCGCCTCTGCCTTCCCCCCCAGAGCAATAAGAGAATATCACATTGGATTTAGAGGATGTGGCTGCTTGATGTATTGAGCTGGACAGTGTGATGTGTTAGCAATTAATGTTGCCAATTGATGAAGGCAAAAGGTTGCTTCAGGAAGTGATGGGGGTCAGGGTCACGTACACTCCTGACAGACCGGATTTGCTGCTGTCACACACTCCCTGCCATGTTTGATCAGTAGTGACGGCTGTCAGCCGTCACACGCTCCGTGTGTGAGTAAACAGCCTTGGCCCGGTTGTGCGTCTGTTACATGTTCACGGACGTGAACCTCGTGGGCGGATATTGAGATGTGTTGAGGCTGTCTGCTCTGCTGCGATAAAGAAAACGATCCCTTCGCAGGAGTAAGGGCGAGAATTGGCCTAAACTACTCGTTAATGTTCATATATTATAACCCGAGGAGAATGCTATGTGGAATAACCTGTGATGCACGATCTCCCCCCAGCACATACTGCTATTAGTATTTTCTGCCCGAGCCAAAGGGGGCATATAGACGGGATATCCTTGTGTATCCACAAATAACTAGAATAGTGTTTATGCTAGAGCTGCGCTGAATACAATAAGTGTATTCTAAGAGCTCAATGTTGAAGGATTACGCTGGAAGTAAGGTCAGTTGGTATTGTGTATGTATTCTGACCTGTTGACATGAATGTACAAACTTTGTACGCCTCGCTCAGTCCATTATATGTTTTACGTTGGCTTTCTTCAGGGTGTTTGGGAATTGTGCTAGCTTTATCCACTGTGCTAACGTTAGCTCCTTGAAACTTGCTATGTCTCTCGGATTGATGGAATTTGTTGTTCCGAACTTTTTTGAAGTTGTGTTAAAAAAACACACAGTGTACATATAACATACATCCATATAACCATAAATACGCGTTCAACAGTTCCCTTGACCCTCGACAACAGCATTTACGTCATTTTCAATAACATCCACGAACACTAACAGGAACAACAGCATAAAACCCCAGAATAGTCCACATCAACGTCACTGAGGTGTTTGAACTAATCACAGCAGCAGCAGCTACTTCCTCCTGCCAATAGCATTCAAGGCTCAAATGGAGGCGGGGCTTGGGCTGCACTTGGCAGGAGGAAGTAACTGCTGCTGCTTTAATGTGTTTGAGGTGCAAGCTAAGCTAACGCTGTAAGCCGATGAGAGGATGCAACGGAAAAACTTAAAGACGCGCGGCCTATTGTCGTGAAACGTCAGTGAATCGTGGAGACGTACCTGGAGTCGAACATTCAGTCCATTCAGTTTGTCGGGTTCATTAACAGAAAATATATATCTGTAAGCGATAAAGTCAATTTAGCGACAAATGATGTAGCGTCAAAAAAGCTTCAAAGCGCTGCCTTACCTTCCACAACACAAGTCAATAAAACTACCTTTACACATGCTATATAAATGGTTTATAATTAGGTTATAAATAAGGTTGTAAACACTTAATAGGTCTTTACTTAACGTCCATAAGCGGCTTATAACATAGCGCTCAATTTATCAATCAGTATTTGGCGAGACCAAGCTGGGAGTGCAGATAAGTGTGTTCACTATTTAGCAAGTTTCAGTTCTCTATAATGAGTTAAAGCAGCTCATTATAAATTAAATGTATTATTATTATTATTATTATTAATGATTTGTAAAGTGTTAACGAAGTAATTAGTTAACCACTCCATGTATAAATCTTTAATAATGGGAGTCTTATTGTAAATTGGTACCAAAAATGTTTCCCGGTCCAGACACAAGATGCTCCCTGTTATTTTTACATTGACATTACTCACAACAACCAACAAAAACATGTTCCATAACTTAAACATGTACGCCTACTTCAGCTCCTACAATGTATATTGTCTACTAAATAATATATATATATCATATAGTCCAACATAGATGCTTTTTTTCCAACTTAGTCTAAATTGTCACTAACTAAATAAATAGAAAAACGTACAGTTTAGTATCAGAACGCAATTCAGATTACATTTTTTGCTTTCGTTAAACCCTTTTTTTTAAATTTATCAAAGTCATAAACACGCTAGTCTTTTATTCGTCATATTTTGAAACGCACAATAATCATCATGAATTCATAGATGCTGCTTACAGTACCAAAGCTCATTGTCAGAACTTATCTTTTCCCTCATGTCGGAAACAAAATAACTCCTCTGAAGGTTCACAAGGTCAACAGTAGGACTTTGCAGTGACAGGAAATATACTGCAAAAAAACAACCGCAGAGTATGGGGGAATTAATGGGGATATGACGTTTGCAACAAATGTTTTTTACCTCTTATTGAAATCTTCATAGAAATAGTTAGGTTGGGTCACTATGGGATGTGATCCTAGAACAGACTGCTGACTTCATATAATGAGTTAGGTTGAGTCACTATGGACTGTTTGAGATTATTAATGAGTCAAATTTAATTCAAGGAGTTTAATCAGGCGGCTTGCTTGTACAAAGCAGGGGATTGGGGACTTCTCAGGGATAAACCTTGATGTCGGGGACGACGGTGTAGACTTAGTTCATCCCTTTTCTGTAAACACATCCTGTTCAGGGTTAGGCATAGAAAGGCAGGGTGGTCAAGAATTCACACATCTGGTTTGCCTCTACTGATGATTTGCCCTTTGCAGTGGGTTTTTCTTGAAAGCAAAAGGTTTTTAAAAGTAGGGCTGAAGAATTGAGGTGAGTTGAGGTCACACAGTAATGAAGTGGAAGAAATGAGTCTCTGTGAAAAGAAACAGGTCGGTGCTCAGAAAACATCTTTAAATTGGTTGTTGTAGGTTGCCATGCCGACGCGGCCCAGTTTCCAGCACAGGCAGTTACCGACGGCTGCAGCAGCTGTAGCGGAGATTCTGATTCTGTACGAGGAAGTCAGGCAACTCACAAAGGCAGCAAACGCAATTCTAGAACATTTGGGTCATAAAGCTGCCAGATTGTCATTATTTGGATTCAGTTTGAGAATGTCGTCATCTTCCATGTCCGTCAGGAATCACAGATGAAGTAGAAAACCTCATCTTGTCTGTGCGACGGCTGCAAACAGGAAACGCTGATGTTTATATACGCAGACATTTAATGGTGCCAAATTTCCAAAATATAGAGGGAATATAAGAGTAAAGTTGTAGCCAGAAAGTCCCTCTATGAATCCAGTGAATCATTCATTCATTCATTCATTCATTCATTCATTCATTCATTCATAGCTGGAGCCTATCCCAGCTAACATCGGGCGACCAGTCAATCGTGTTAATGAGTTTATTATTGGAAAGGATTTCTGCTTTTACAGTTTTAATAATCACATATGACGTCATTAGAATAGAGATGGACTGATATTAAGAACAATACCATAACTATGTTCTAGTAAAAAATAGAATTCAAATACAAATCCGTTGGAACTAAATTTGTTAAAAATAAAATAAAATAAAAGCGGTATCTTTATAAATCTTGAATATACGGACTCCGTCTGGTGACAAAAAAAAAAAATCTGGTTTAATAAGTGGTGGGAACAACTGGTTTTCTTATGGCCACGACTTAATATCTCGTTCTCATAAGATAATAACTCATTCACAAGCCTTATTAAGTCCTGGACATGAGATAATAACTCGTTCACACACCTTATTAAGTCCTGGACATGAGATAATAACTCGTTCACACACCTTATTAAGTCGTGGACATGTGATAATAACTCGTTCACACACCTTATTAAGTCCTGGACATAAGATAATAACTCGTTCACACACCTTATTAAGTCGTGGACATGAGATAATAACTCGTTCACACACCTTATTAAGTCCTGGACATGTGGTAATAACTCGTTCACACACCTTATTAAGTCCTGGACATGTGGTAATAACTCGTTCACACACCTTATTAAGTCCTGGACATGTGGTAATAACTCGTTCCCACGCCTTATTAAGTCCTGGACATGTGATACATCTTTTCTTCAGCGTCACCTGAGGGCGTCCGTATGAATATTCATGTTGCAGCCGTGTGTCTCCAGTTGTCCAGAATGAACTTATAAAATATGGACCTTCTAGAGGGACCTCTTCTCTTCCTGGTGTACGACTAGAATCTCGTCTCATTCCTCAATTTTAATTTTCCGTTCTGAGAGGATTGTGGGTGTTCGTTACTTTTTACTTGATTTCTGTCTTTGTAAAGGAGGGATTTCACATCTGAGCCGTTGAAGCATTACTTTACAAACATCTGTTCAAACATTGCGCCTCTAGTTTTTTTTTGCTGTTGGATCTTTTTCATCTTCTCGTTCTGGCACACCCGCTGTTTCTGCTTTTTTTTTTGCCATCAGGTAATCGGTCCAAACCTCTTTCACTCCAGTCAAGAATCTTAGATTTCACAAAGTGTGTTTTTTATCTTCCTCTCAAAATGTTATTGCTCACTGTTAAACTCCTTCCCTTCTTTTATCGTCTTCCTCCACATCAAATGAAACCCAGTTATATCAACTGTTCACTTACCCACTCCCCTGTTCTTTTATCGCTTTTTGTGAATGATGCAGTTTTATACTCCCGGTTAATGGCTTCTATTACAGCCAATGATAATGGGGGCAGAGTTTAAAACCATTGGTTTCATCTCATCCATTTAAATTCTCCAGTTTGCTTGAAACCAATGATTTTAAACTCATTTGTTTCAATGTCTCCAGGATTTTTGACTTCTTTTAGGAAAATGAGATGCAAAATATATATCTATCTATATTGTCTATACCCATCATCATTATTTCAAATGATTGACCAACATCTAACCTCTGACTCAAGTAACATAATTTAAAAAATCAACATTACGTTCTTAACACAAACAAATATTTTTCTCGAAAACGTGTTCCATCATTATTGGCACATAGTATTTAATACGTTGCTCCGCCCACTTTTGCCTCAATAACAGCCTGAGTCTCCTTCTGTAGTCTGTGATGAGGTCTGAGAACACATGGAGAAGATCTGAGACCATTCCTCCATACTGAACCTCTCCACCTCCTTCAGGTTCTGAGGTCCACACTGGTGGACTCTCCTCTGCAGCACATCCCACAGATGTTCTGTGGCGTTCAGGTCAGGTGACTGGGATGGTCATGACAGAACCTTTATTCTCTGATCCCTGAACCATTCTTGGGTTGATGTTGAGGTGATCTTCAGATCATTGTCCTGCTGGAAGGTCCAACCACGGCCCACTTTAAGGTTCCTGACAGAGACTTTTAGGTCTTCATCCAGGATCTGCTGGTGTTTGATGGAGTCCATGGAACCATGTCTTTAACAAGATGTCCAGAACCTTTGGTAGAAAAACAGTAGAGAAAGGGATCAGAGATCCGCCACCAGACTTCACTGTGGGTATGAGGAGCTTTCCCCTGAGGTTTCCTTTCTTACTACTCCACACCCATCTCAGATGTTTGTGGCCAAAAAGCTCTACTTTGGTCTCATCTGACCTCTGACCTTGTTCCAGTGACAGTCCCAGTGGTGTTTGTCAAACTGTAGCAGCGTTAGCTTGTGTGTGGACGACAGCAGAGGCTTTTTTCTTGATACCCTCCCAGCTGGTGTTGGTTGTTGGTGTCAGCGCCATCTGATGGTGGTTAGGGAGACTTTCTGACCCCAAGATTCAACTGACCTCTGACCTCTCTAGCTGTGATCCTTGGAGACTCTTTATCCAGTCCAACCATCCTCCTCACAGTGTGTGGGGTCAGTTTACAGACATGTCCTCTTCCAGGTTGATGTCTAACATCTCCAGTCTCTTTAAACTTCTTCATTATTGATCTAACTGTTCAAACTGAC
>VRLP01007612.1:0-20863 GCA_009660295.1 Lophius piscatorius | reverse complement strand
ACTGTGTGTTACTGGATTACTGTGTGTTACCGGATTACTGTGTGTTGATGGATTACTGTGTGTTACTGGATTACTGTGTGTTACTGGATTACTGTGTGTTACTTGATTACTATGTGTTACCGGATTACTGTGTGTTACTGGATTACTGTGTGTTACTGGATTACTGTGTGTTACTGGATTACTGTGTGTTACCGGATTACTGTGTGTTGATGGATTACTGTGTGTTACTGGATTACTGTGTGTTACTGGATTACTGTGTGTTATTGGATTACTGTGTGTTACTGGATTACTATGTGTTACCGGATTACTGTGTGTTGATGGATTACTGTGTGTTACTGGATTACTGTGTGTTACTGGATTACTGTGTGTTACTGGATTACTGTCCAGTAATTCTGCTGTCTTACTGGAGAGCACTAGTAGTTTTAGGCTCTGACTCTTCAGGCAGATGCAGATGGTAGCTACATGGTACATCCCCTCCTCTGGATTCTGGATAGTGGTGGTGGCGGCTGATGACTCTGATGAGAGTTATGAATAGTAATGTTGAAGGATCTGGATGTAAAGTCGCATGAAACACCAACCAGAAGCGTGAAAGATTTACCTCTAAGCTGCTGTCCCCGTTTTGTAAGTCGGACCGGCGGTTGAGAAAGTAGTTCCCTATAACATTTGGAGATAAAGCTCCCCCTAGTGTCCGAAATGTTTAACCGATTTTTCCATCGGGGTCTGATGAGGACAGGTGACATCAGCTGAGCAGATACAAGACACGCGGTAATACCGGTGGGTGTGAGTAACTTTGTGGGTGAGGGTGGGAGGGGATCCTTCAGAACTTTCACCAGATCTTCACTTCCATATGGTGAAGTCATGTTTTATAAATCCGTGTCGTATAACAAAGTTTAAGCTGCACCATGTTGAACAAATAAAATACATATAAAGAAAAAAGAGTCTGTAATAAAACCCTCCCTGCTGCAGCTGCTTTTCACCCACAGACTTTCTGTTCCCCTGAATTTAACGGAACAACGACTTTCATTGAATCTGGTTGGAAAAGCTTTGAGGCAGGATTTTTATTATTATTTTTTTGTGTTATTTTATCATTTTAAACTATCTCACACAAACTATAAAATGGATTTTGATGAATCTTTGGCAGGAAGGGTTGCTCATGTACCAACATGGACCGGATCGGTTTAAAGGGGTCGGATTCGGTTGACTTCAGCAATGATGACAACTAAAGAAATAAAAAAGTAAAGATCATAGAAATAACGACAAATTGCTGAGAAAATCAACGTTAGAGCAAATTAAGTGCATTAACAGCACTTTGGGACGCATGAAAACTTCAAACTTCAAACTATTTCACTTCAAACTCGAGGAGCTTGCGTCTCAGACCCGATGGAAGGAGGACAAATTCCTCCAGGAGGGGCTGATGGGAGCTGGCCAGGCTGGAATGTGCTTTACGCACAGTTTGTCCGGGATAAACAACAATAATAACAAGTTAACTGGCTGTTTGGACGATGCTGGACAGACAGTTTTGTTGTGCTCTGAAAGGTCTCCATAGCAAGAGATAAAACGAAAGGTTAAAATCTACCCCATAAAAGATTTGTAACATAAAACCCTCTCTTGTCTGGTCTTCAGTCTACGCACAAAGTCAAGCCCCTGCAGGCTGTAAGGGGATCTAAAAAAGGCCATTTGGTCCAAACTTGGTGCAGATGATTCAACTCGAGGACATCTTATACCCCTGCTGTCAGGGACGACGGCGTAGGTCCAGTAAAATACAGCTCATCTATGAAAAACATTGTTTTTTGGACATAACTTACCAAATGTTGGCAAAACACACAGTTTTTCAGTTACTTTCAAAGTACAGTGTGCAAAATTTCTAAAGAAAGAAATAAACAAATGTAGTGATTCTAAACAAAAAATAGCGCCCCCTACCCCTCATACAGAAAATCTCCCAGTGTTTGAACATTTTGGTAGAATGTTAGCTTGTGGGAAATGGGTTGCTATAATCAGTTAGTCCACCAGAGGGCATTTTTGTTTTGTGGGTGCAAAGGATTCTGGGATGCGGCCTGATTGAAGCCTATTAGCCTTTTTAGCAACTCTGAGGGATATAAGGTAAATATGTGTTAAAATGTGCCTTCTGTCATCAATGTGAATGTATAATGTTTACGATGTGTACATGTCACATCCAGGTTTAGTTTTACGCTTATTTTGTTTTTCACCGTGATAATGGATAATTCTGTGAAGAGTTCAGAAAGAAAACAAACTGTTGATGACGAAAACTGTGTTGAACGTTTCACTAGTTTGTTAGAAGCTGTTTTATAATCTTTACTCCTGTATTTTAATGATGCATATGAGTGTATTTATGAAACTGTTAACTGTGGTTAGTGGAAGGATTCCACTATTCAAGTATTCAATTCTGCAGTAAAGTACCAGACATACAGAGAATCGAGAAATCTTTTCTTCCTGACAGAACCACAAGGGCAAAAGTATTAATAGCTAAAGGCTCTGTGTAATGTTTGCAGTCAGTGCAAACTTACTTCCAAAACAATCAGTTATGTTTTGTGGCTGGTGCCTCTGTGGGGATAATGGTCCAGAGTCACTCTGGCGATGGGAGTGAGTTCAGTTTCCTAACAGCCTGGTGGGTGAAGCTGTTTGTGAGTCTGGTGGAGCAGGCAGGTATGTTCTGGTACAATGAACGTGTTGAACGTAGGTGAGAAGTCATGGGTCAGCAACGTGAAGAGGAGGGGGGTAAGAACACATCCTTGGGGGGGCCTGTGATGGTGGTTGACGTACTGTTGCCGACCGGTACTGCCTTCTGCCTCTCACTGAGAGAGTCCAGCAACCAATTACACAGAGAGGCGTTGAGCCCCAGCCGGTCCACTTTGTTGATGAGCTGTTGTGGGATGATGTCGTTGAATGCTGAGCTGTAATCTATGAACATCCGAGTCCTTATTGTCCAGGTATGTGAGGGCGGGGTGCAGCAGGGCAGATAGCCTCCTCTGTGGACCGGTTGGCCCGGTATGCAACCTGGAAAGGGTCCTTTGGATATAATGTGGGTCATGAAGCCTTTCGAAGCAATTCCTGATGATGGGGGTCAGTTCTACGGGGTGATAGTCCTTGAAAGAGCGTGGAGAAAGCTTCTATTGTGCGGGGATGATGAGGGTGTATTTCAAGCAGGAGGAAACAACAGTCTGTCTCAGGGTTGTGTTGAAGATGTCTGTGACGACCTCCTTACGCTCCTCTGCACAGTCCTTCAGCACCACCAGGGACGATGTCTGGGCCAGCGGCTTTGTAGTAGTTGATTATGGAGAGTGTTTTTTCCACTCTGGCTGCAAACAGGCACGAGGCCTGATCGTAGGCTGGAGTCAGAGTCTCCTGTCTAGGCATGTTGTTCCCTGCTTCAAATGTTGCACAGAAGCTGTTATGGTTGCTTAGATGTTCTCAGACCTGTGGACTCCCCCTGTAAACCAGGGTTTCTGGTTCGAGTGTGGGTGTAGGAAGTAACAGACTCTGTATTCTCCACAATGTCTGTGTAGTTTTGGTATGAGGCTGCCTGATTGAACATGCCCCCGTATGTGGTGTCAAAGCAGTCCAGGAAGCACAGGTGCCCCCCCACCCCCTCTGGCCTAACACAAACCTGCTTCCAAACAGGTTTGGTGACTTTCACTTTGGGCCTGAATGCTGGTTTTAACATAACAGTGAGATGGTCAGAAAGCCCAATGTGGGGGATGGGGGACGCCTTGTTTCCATCTTTATGGTATGTGGAAACAAAGTCCAGCGATCATACGGTTGCCAGGAGAATGGTGGGGATAGCGGGTCTGTACGGGTTAGCAGCTAGCCTAGCATAGACCCCTCCTCGCTTTCGTCTCTTCAGATTCCTCTCACACAATTTTCCGCCCTTCCTCCTGGTGGGCGCAGCGGCGGTTGCAACAGTTGTTGTGGCAGGCTGGCAAAGAAATCCAAACTCCTGGAGTGTATCTGATACTGATCTTGACCCCATGTGAACTGTAGCTGGACCCGTCTACCTCACAGACTATAGCCTCTTAATATTCCCCTTCGCCTAGATTTGATCTCATTCTGTCTACTGCGCATTTGGTGTATTTACCGTTCTCGCACTATAATTACCCTTTGGGATTAATGAAGTTGTATCTTATCTTGTTCACAGGAAGCAAAAGCAGATTCCTGGTAATGTGCATGCGGGTTGACCTTAATTGATTCACTAGAACATTTGTTGGAACTGAATCGTTATTTATCCAATTATCAAATTTAATCCACCTCTGCTTTTTCTCCTACGATAAGAAGAACAAATGTCAGCTCTAAAAAACAGAAGGCCTGTGGACTCAATGTCTGTTATAGAATTGACTTAGATTTGATTTTGGACTTTCAAAGAATGAAACAGCTGAAAACTAAAGCTTATTTTTTCGGTTCTTTTTATTTGGACTCTGCCAGGGCTCCCTGTAAACGTCTGTGAGCGTATAAACTACCTCTATATATATATATATATATATATATATATATAAATATCCTCTCTATCTCTTTTCTTCTTCTGTTTGTGAAGCATTACGCAACCTGCGTTCAAACAGTTCAACTGTAACAATGTTCCTTTTGTGGACGAAATACCATTGGAGTCACAAAGCCCTGGATATTGTTGGGTTGACTCAGCAAACATTCCGCATGCGAGCAGCTGTTGGCGTAAACGAAGGATTAGTTGTTGTCTATAACCTGCTTTCGGTTGTGCATTCTTGGCTAAATGTCTGTAATAATATGATAATTTGAGAGAGGGCTCTGCAAGCTAAATAGATTCAAATTGCACAGGGTGAGCATGTGCAGGCCACTGGTGGAGAAAATCATACCCTGAAGGAGTTTCCATCAGGCCTCAGAACACGCACACACATAACTGAAACGGTTTCACTCAAATCATCAGCGACCTCGGAATAAATTCCGCCGACGAATTTAAAGTCTCAGCTGTGTTCCTGCTAGATTTAAAGGCAGCGTTTCTAAACGATTGACCATGAAATCTTATGTATCGCTTTTAAAATGTGGTTGCCTTCCCTGAAGACGTTGTAAACTGCTGGAAAAACTGCACAGACTTGTCATAACATTAAAACCTCCCTGTATAATATCGTGCGGGTTCCCCTTTAGCTGCTGGCGAAGGATTTGCATTAAATTTGCTGCATCAGCAGTTGGTGCTAAAGTAGCTCTTCTGTGGGATCGGACCACACAGGTTAGCCTCCATTCCCAATGTACATCCCTGACCGGTTCAACAGTTGTTTTTTTCCTTCAACCACTTGTTTTTATAGATACTAATTACTCCAGACCAGGAACACCCACGTTCTGCAGTTTCTGAGATGCTCTGACCCAGTCGTCTAGGCATCCATCATAACTTGGTGGTTGTAGAAAGTCTCCCAGAACTTTGCAGGTTCCCATTTCTCCTCCTTGTTGTACATCAACCTCAAAACCAAATGTTCAAGTGCTGCCTTATTATCGCCGACCCACCGACACGTGTCGGTGTGACAAGATAATCTTAGAATGACTTCACCTGGCAGTGGTTATAATGTTATGGCTAGGAAAGTTGTCGTCACAGCTTTCGTCAAATAAAATCCAAAGCCCTGCAAAAGAAAAGCAAAATAAACCTTGAATCTCATCTCTTCTCTAAAGTTATTATTGAAATTCATACTTTTGTTTGTAATTGCCCTTTAAATGACAAAAACACAATTTTTTTCTGATCAGTAATCGATTATTTTAGTAGTCCCGTATTCTATCGATTATTCTGCTGATCAATCGGGGAATCGAATAAGAAATGTTGCGAGCTCTGCAATGTTTTAAAATCAAATATCTGTTTCTTTCTTCAGGAGCAAAATTAATGTAGGAAATAGAAAATAAGATCGGACATTTAACTCTTTTTGAAAACATGTTTGTTGCTCGAATTAGAATAGAACCTGCTTCTGTTATACTAACAGATGAGCTGGGCGTCTATCGTGTAATCAGGGCAGTTTTTTGTTGTTGTTGTGATGCTTTTAATGTCAAAACAGGATTCACAACAAAACCTTGTCGGTACCTCAGAGCGGTTTTACTCTGACTAATGTTACATCATTACGACCTGGAAAAAAAAAAAAGAGTACCGGACGATCTAGATCACTTCCTCATTGAATGTCGCGCCATTGTAAGTATCCGTTACTGTATTTATAAGACCGCCATTGTTCGAGGTGCATGGATATTGGATTTCTTTTCTAAGGTAGTCGTTGCAGATGAGTGTTTTTGTTTGTTTGTTTGTTTTAACTCTGTTGTTTACGCTGTTTTCGGTCACATACCTCTGTCAAGGGAGGAAGTTTTGTTTCATGTTTTATGTTTTATGTTTTATGTTTGTTTTATGTTTTCTGTCTGTCTGTCTGTTTGTTTGTTTGTTTGTTAGCAAGATTATGGAAAAAATAAGGGACGGGTTTGCATAAAATTTTACCCAGAGGCAGGTTTTGGTACTACAAATAAAAAAAAAGAAAAGAAAGCAGTTTGGAATAGTGACATCACAATATGGCGAGGGGCCTCTGTTGAAACTGTGCCCATTATTGCTGCCTTTGTTCATTTGATTCCTTTGATGTTCCTTTTGGGGTGGAACTGGGGGCTCACTGGGCTGAACAGAGAGGCTGAAGTGGAGACTAAGAGATTTTGATGGAGTTATCGTAGATTTAGAAGCTGGCGATAACTCGGACATAAATGGAGAAATCTGCATGAACTTTTTCTTAAATCTCTGGTTCTGTTGCGTCTTGTTCCTCTGATGTTTCGTTCTGGAGAGGAAAAGACGTAACAAACATCTGTTTAAGATAATGATCCGATCAAAGTCTAGGAGTGCGGAGCAGGGGTTAAAAATTGTGCTGAATTTATTTTGCTTTATGATCCTGTTTGGACTTACTTTTAAAATGCGTTTTGTTGCGATCGGATCACAATCGGACAGCGAGACATGCGCCGTTTATACCCTTGTCTCTCATGCGTCTCAAAATGTGTCCACCTGACCACTTGGGTCCAGGCTTCCTTGCTGACTACCTCACTTCTGCTACATAGCTCTCAGTCATGTCCAATGGTGGCGGGTTTGTTACGCTAGCTAGCACCAGCTACAACAACTTTTAGATGTTTCAAGAGCTAATATACATTTACGGAATATTCCGACTATCGAGGCTGAAAGGACAAAATAATAAGGAGCGCTAATGTCCACTCCTTTTAAGAGTTGCGCGCTAGCGCCAGAACAGCCACCACGTCCGTCGCTAATCACGTATTTTCCTGTTATGTTCTTGTTGGAGACGCATCAGGACACTTTAACATCTACACTAGAAAAGACATGTGATCAAACGCGTCCCAGATCGCCTCGGCAAGACATTTGCGTGATCGTATTTACAACGCGTCTTGTTGGTCGCCAACACTTGTACTCAGCGATGACGTCTGCTCGCGATCCGATCGGCCAGAAGGTATTTGAAGAGTGTAAACAGGAACTTCATTCTTTGTTCATCCTATTTTTGTGATTGTCCATCATTTCCCCTGTCAGCGGTTTCTCATGGTCTCGTCACTCACTGTTTACATCTGTGGTTTTCTGTCCTCTCCGGCAGTTTGTGGATGTCGTCACAGGAACCAGCCGGGTCTCCTTGTTTGTACTTTTGGACTCTTCTGGATGTTTCCACCCCTGCCTGCTCCAGACATCTGTCCATTAAATCAAAGAACAGCATCTGCTACACATCCTGTGTCCTCGTCTGCATGCGGGTCCAGATTCTGGTTCTGCTAAATTTCCTACCCCTTACAGCTCACGTTTTTGCCACTTCTTCTTATTATTTACCATCCAGGGAAAGAGTAGAAACTCCTGACTTCACAATATAATCTTTCTTTAACCGCTATGGAATCCTAGTTGGATAATTCAGAGTTTGAAAATGCTAAAGGTCATAAAACCCGATGAATGGTTAGGGTTGGGCAGAACTTGTGGCTTGGCTTGTAATGACCACTTCATTAAGTCTAAGAGAGCTTCAAGTCATGTGGTTTTTATTTGAAGAATTTGGCCTCAGTCCAAGTATGAAGACACGATTAGAGGTTCGGATGAGGGTTCGTTAAACGCCACACATATCAGCGAAAATGTTTCGATAAGACGTCGCCTCGATCGCTGCAACGCAGAATCAGTTCAATCTAAGATACCAACGGCAAATGTATTCGCACGATGAATATAATATATGAATATCAGTTTTTGGTATCATGTGCAATGAAGCGTCTCTTTATATTATTAATACATCCATTGTGATGTGAAATATTATACTCAGTTGAGGCGGCTGCAGCCCAGTTGGTGTGTGTGTGTGTGTGTGTGTGTGTGTGTGTGTGTGTGTGTATGTGTGTGTGTGTGTGTGTATGTGTGTGTTTGTGTGGGGAGTCATCTCAATGCCCCCAATGAGTCACCAGTGGGGCCGACACACACAGAAACACACCACCACCCAGGCTGGACTCCCTCACTCCAGTTCTTCCTCGCACTTACGGTCTATGTGGGAAGGAAATTTGAAATGAAGTAGTTTTTGAGTTACGGCGTAAAAACAAAAGATCTGGGTTGTCGGTTCCGTAATAAACTAATCACTTATAAATAATAGTATGTTTTTTTTTCAAATGGCTTCTTTAAGATTCTTTTTTTTTTTTTAAATGACTACAAATGAAAAAAGAAAAAAGATATCTTCGTCTTCAATGACCGTTTCTCCTGTCATCTCTTTATTGACCCCCCCCGGTCCTTTGGAACCGGTCCTTAGCTTTCCCACTGTGGAAGAACTGGCCCTGGCCCCTAAAGTCCAGAGCCAAAGCTCCAGTATCTTACTCTAACTTTGTGAAAGCCTCTTTAATGTGAAGATTCCCGGAGGCACATTGACCCACTGGGCAGACCTTTTCTAAAACGTCCTCTATTTTCGTTTTCGCCACATCCTCCGATGGAACCGATGAGGAAGAGTTACGAGTGCGCCCCTCCCCCCCATCCTCAGGAGGGCTGTGATGGCTGGGAGATGATGTCTAAGTGCATCTTCATGTCGGATGTCAGAAAGTAAACGGCTTATTTTCACACAGAACATGTACAAACATCTATTTGCTGTATCGGTTCTGTTTTGGCCCGGTGATCTCATTGAATTGGTGCCCAGCATCTCTCCTCAGCGAGAGCTCTCACCTCCCTGTAGCGTCTGAGGATTCATCCGGCGTCTGCGGGGTTCAATCCATATCAGCATGCAGCACATGCCTGCAGGTCTGCGAATAACGCAAACTCCCACCCCCCCTCCCCCCCTCCTCATGTGTTGGTCGGGGCTTTATTGCTATATTTATGGGTGATGCAGGCTCCAACATAGTCGCTCCAATCAAGACGGCTATTTGCAAATATTCCTCCTCACTAGCCATAAAAGTTAATGAGGAGTTGGAAAAGGTGCTGATGCGGACGGATCCGCGGTCAAGCAGGTGCGTCAGGCTATTTTTGAAATTCACGTTGTGACAAATTCATTAGAAGGTTATGAACAAGGGATGATAAAAAAAAATAATTCATCTGCAACTTAGATGAGTTCATAATATATAAAAATGTGTCAAATAAAATATATGATTTAAGCCGTGTAGGAAGATTCTGCATCAGGAAAAATGGACGCAGGTAAATCAACGTACAGCCGGCTATAATGGATTTTTTGGTGTCTGTTTGTAAACTAGGGAACACGGGTGAGTTACTGAGAAACCAGACAAGAAGGACGTTTGTACTGCGTAACTTTTCATTTTTACGAAACTCCACAGATACATCTCTGACAATCAAAAAAGGTTGATTCATTGAATTAATGAAACATTAAAGAGTTTTGGGATTACATAACTCTGTTTACTAAATTCAACATAATTTAGTTTAGTAAATGTAACATAATTGTGTTCAGTAAATGTAACTTAACTCTGTTTAGTAAATGTAACATAATTGTCTTCAGTAACTTAAACATAACTCTGTTTAGTAGATTCAACATAATTGTGTTCAGTAAATGAAACATGGATGCTGTTTGCATTACTTTACTTTTTTAGCGGAAACAACTGGGCGTTTGATCTTTGAGTTTCATTGTATTAAAGAGATAATAAATGCTGTGGGGAAGAAGGTCCTGGGTTCGAATCCACTTCTGTCTAAAACAGAGGTTTTGTCCAAAAACATGCAGTAGAGGTGGATTTGTGATGCTAAAGTTGAATGAACTGTAACATGTAGCACTTAATAAAGTGCTAACAAGTATTTAGCGATAATAATTTGTTTTCTCCTCTTTCTCCCTTTTGTTCCACCAGGTTTTGTGAGACTTGTGGACATAATTAAATTAATGCGATGCTTTACGTCTTAGATTATATGTGAATCGGTGTTTCAGAATAACCCGTAGGTGAGAATGAGAGCATGAGTGGAAGGATGTTTCTCAATCCCAGACGCACCAAACACTGAGTCCTTCGGTTTGACAACCTGGAAACAAACAAAAAAAAACATCATTCTCCAAAATCATTGATGCCCAGAAATGTTTCAAATGTGCTAAAAAAATAATGAGGAAATATTGTGAAACATTAAAGCAGAGGGATGGTTCTTTATAGATAGTATGTGTGTCTGTGTGTGTGTGTGTGTGTGTGTGTGTGTGTGTGTGTGTGTGTGTGTGTGTGTGTGTGTGCATGGGGGGATTATTGATGATTGTGAGGGATTTCTTTTTCTTTTTTTTTGGATGAGGCTGTAAATTTGTTTTGGGGAAAAACGTGAATAGTACGTCGTTTAATCCTCAGTGGATTCCGAGTTCGCCACAGGACAGAGTCAATCAGGGCCATTAGCAAAGGAAGGAACAGTCTCTTCTACTCTGAGTGAGAGTGAAGGTCTCCTGGTTCTGGTTTCTTTCATTTGGACTTCACAGACTGTCCCTCTGGATCTGAAGATCGAAGTGGCTCCAATTGCTTTTGAAGATTTAGACCGGGAAGTCACGCTCCAGAGTTCTGCTGCTGTTGTTCTCCTTTGTTGACATAATACCAAACATTTAAGGATATACGATCAACTGACCTTCAGAATACCCCAAACCCAGAGACGGATATGTGTGAAAAAATATGAAGAATTCGATTTCTAAGTCTTTCTACACATTTTTTTTATCGTACATATTCATTCTTTTCTTTTTCTGTTATTTGTATTGAATTTCACTCAGGGCGCATGAATGCCGGATGGTGCAGTGGGTTTACCGAGACCGCTGCGAGGTTCTGTCAGAGAAGTTTTAACATTTCCATGGTAACTGAGCAAAGTCAAGCCCCTGCTGTGGAAAATAAGGATTATTTACAAAACGATGAAAGCATCCCCCAAAATGGTGATTTTATTCCGTAAGGCAGAAAAGGGTAATCCTGCATGAACAGAAACTCAGCTTTGTGTCACCTCCACCCACCCTAGACCGGT
Organism: Lophius piscatorius; assembly: GCA_009660295.1. NCBI lineage: Eukaryota > Metazoa > Chordata > Actinopteri > Lophiiformes > Lophiidae > Lophius > Lophius piscatorius. Next base: position 9,465 of record VRLP01007612.1, on the reverse strand, counting down.
TCTGACACTGCTGTGGGGGAATTTTGACCCACTCTTCTTTGCAGATCTGCTTTAGTGTCACCACAGTGGAAGATCCCACAATAGAACCCCTTCAGAATCTCTCAGAGTTGTTCTGGCCTTCAAGTCATAGTAAAAAAAAAATCATGTTCAAGACATGAATAACCAGAAAAACTGATATAAGTAAACGTTTTTTATGGTTATATACTTAATTACATAAAATAACAGCAAATTAAGTTCATTTCACATTTCATTAATGTTCTTTTACCCGAGAAATTAACAGTAGTTCACAAATATGTACCGTATTTTCAGCGTCTTTCGACCGTCAATATGATGGGATGCTGTTGCTCCGTGGTTAAAGTTGGTTATTTAACTTTTATTGTCAGTAAAATCTTATTATTATATATATTCTTATGTTATTTATACAGAATAATGTTTTTACTTCTGACATTATGACATTGTTCCTTTAATCTGACCAATTGTTTGTATTTTCACAGTAAAATTCTGTGTTTTTCACATGTTCTGAGCAGAAGTAAGAAAATTTACTCTTTTTTTTGATGTACCGTCTATTACTGTTTTAATTTGACAGTTTATTACAGTTTCCTCTGCTGTTCATTTTTACAGTTTAAGTTAAAAACAGTTTTTTTCACATTTTAATGTGATCAACTACGTAACGGTGAACAGGTTAACATTATATCTGTCTTTTAAACGGTAATTTACTCTAAGGTCTTATTCAAGGTGACTTTTTTTTACGGAAAAATCTGGTATTTTACCGTAAATTTTACAGATTTCTTTTTTTTTTTACAATGTACACATGTGTAATAGTCTGCGTTTGTGCACATATGTGTGTAAATGACAGCATTTGCATATCCTAAATTGCTCTCTGCTACACATCCTCCTCTTCCTCCTCCTCCTCCTCCTCCTCCAGTCATTGTGGATGTTTTATGTTTTACATTAATGTTTTCATTTTTATCCCCAGCCTGTTTGGCGCCAGAATCCCAGATTGAATTCCTCGTAAATGTGACTTAACTTGGCATTAAAAAGGCTTTTCTGATGCTGATTCCATATCAGGCCGCCTCCTCCAATGCTTTGCCGGTTCAGTGCGACGCTTTGGCGGAACGCCGTGTTCGGTCCAGACAGCAGGAGTAACGGGCCTCCTGTCTTCTAAAAGGGTTGAACCTCGGGCTCATAGAGTTCTTAGAACCCCCCAGAAAGCTCTGGAGGCCCGTTGTGTCCAACATTCTTTTGTCAGCAGAGGCTTCGTCCTCGCACCTTCCCATGAAAGCCGTATCTGTCCGGCGTCTCTTGAACGGCGGAGTCACGATACTGACCTTTTATTCGAGCGAGAAAGGCCTACGTCTCCTTTTCTTCTCATCCTTTTACGACTTCCTTAATGAGCCTTCGTCACGCTCATTGGAGGAATTCTGGAAGGTCTGCCTCTCCTAGTGAGGTACTACCGTCGTTACTGATAATGTCGGAACCTCACAGCGGCCTTTGTTCACCTTCTTATCATCATCTCATCTGGAATTTCCTTTCACCGCATGACATTATGATACTGGCGAGACCCGTGTGTCAACTTCCTGCTTCTCAAAAGGGTCCGTTATAGAGATGATGCGATGGGACGGCGCTGGAAGTGATCAGGCCCGGTTGTGTCTAGCTCCGGCTGAAACCAGTTATTAATAAAGTTTGAATTGGTTTTGGATTGAACTTTAATGAGCGTAAATAGTTTTGTCACACAGTCCAAGTTGACATTAGATAACCTCTTTCTTCATTTAGTACAGAATCAGAACCTAATATTTATAGCCCCAAAAGTCGTCACTGCCTTCGTGTGAACGCAATAACTCCAAACATTTTGTGTGGATCATTTTCACATTTTGAACTTTTGTGAACCTCGGTGTGAGGAAGAACTGGAGTGATTCAGGGAAAGTTGGGTTGTATGTTTCTGACACTAGAGGGAGCTTTATCTCCCAAAATTTGCCGGGCCATAATTTCTCAAGCGTTGGACCGATTTAGTCCAGATTTAGTGAATATGAATCAACTTAAGGAGGGAGGTGTTTGTGAAAAACACAGTATAAATGAATCAACTCTACTCTCCTAGATCTATCTTTCATTTTTACTGTAATTCTTCATAGCTCACTCACTAGGCGATTTAAAACGTCCCAAACTTGAGTCCAACTTTAGCCGGTGTGAATTGACCCAAGGAAATCTGTCCGGTTTCATTAGGGGGGACAGAAAAGATGAGTCACTGTGGGATCTGATCCTAGAGCAGACTGCTGACTTCATAGAAATAGTTAGGTCGAGTGAATACGGGATGTTTGAGATCATGAATGATTTATTCTGTTCTGCTGCCCCTCGTCTGTGGAATGCCCTCCCTGACCATCTGAAGGCTCCACAGACGACTGACACATTTAAAAAAAACGACTTAAAACTTTCCTTTTTAGCAGAACCTATAACTTTAATTAACATTGCTGCTTTTTGGTAAGGCTTTTATATAGTTATTATTTTATTTTTTATTGATGCTTTTATCTGCTTTTACTTTGTAGCACTTTGAGATTTGATCCAAATGTAAAGTATATTATAAATTAAATGTATTATTATTGTTATTATTAATGAGTCACATTTCAGAGGGGTTCAATCAGGGGGGGATTACTTGTAGAACGCAGGGGGATTAGGACCTTTTCGGGGGGAAAGACCCCTAATCCGAAGGTCAGCGGTTCGATCCCCCGGACTGACCCTGCAGTCGGCATTTTGTAGGGTTCGTTAACAAGACCCTTAAAAAAAAAAAAAAAAGAATGTATAAGAACAAATCTAAACTATAGATGTTTATCAGTTTAAGGTTTAAACCTTTGGAACAACCTTAACGAAGAACTACAAAGGTGTATTTAAATTTACAATTTTGAAAAATAAGATTGTTAATAAATAAAGAAACTGTAGAATAGTGTAATATCGTATAGGATGAAAAATATAGAACCTCTAATAGACATCCAATATGTAAATATATATGTAAATACCTATATATATCTGTATATACGGTATGTATGTGTATAAATGTATGTATGTGTATGTGTACAACAACTACATATATACATATATATATATATTGTATATAAACAGGTAGACCAAGGTTTTTTTGTTGTTTTTTTGTATATTTGCCAATTTCTTTATGTTTGTTGACTAATTATAGACATTCTTTCCTTTAGTTTGTTTGGGAGTATATAATAAAAGAAATGTAAAAAAAGGGTAGGCATAATAAGCTGTAGTGTCAAAAAACAAAGGGGAAAAAGAAAAGACTATATGAATTTGTAATTCTGTGTATTTATATATGTTTATATGAACGCTGGTTTGTCGTACAAATGCAGATATTGATGTGTTCGTATATGAGAATGGGAGAAATGTGAAATACGAGCGACATAAATCAAATCTGAAAACAACCACAGTCCAATACTTTTCCACAGCACTGCTGATCAGCCAGTTGTAAAAAAATCACTAATGCTGTTTGAAAGGGGAAAAGTATATCCGTGTGCCTTTAAACTTTAAAGATGCTCTCTTCGCAGCTTGTGGCACTGCAGTAAAAAAAAAAAAAAGAAGCTCTCTGGTACTGACTCAACCACTTAATATGCATTTATTTCCCCCTGCTGGTCGAGGGCTGACACTGCACATCATCCCCATCCCCCTTCATTTACTCCACTTTATGATACAAATCTCATGAGGCGAATCTAAATGACTATCTGCCGGAGCAGAGAGATTTAGGCAGATAGCAGACATGCATGTAAAATTTTAACTATATTTGTGTAAAAGATTGCAGCCGGTGAAGCCTGTCACTGGAAGCCTTTGGGATTTATAGCCGTTATTAAAACAGGCTACTTCAGGCCTGGGAAGATTTGTGTCTGTATGTTTCTGCTGTATCCTTTCATTTATGCCGTTCAGTGCGGGACCCACTAGATCACCGCTGCAGGATTGTACCTCCTGGACAGGAAGTGCGAGTGCAGAAGCGACTCCTGTGTTATGGTGACATTAAAGCTGTCATGCAGAAGGGCTCTGATGTTCATCCTCTGGGAGTAAAAGAGGGGATGCCTCCCCCTCTTGTGGTTCGATGCAATATTGCATTGATTTATCTTCAGAGCCTTTTTGAGCTTTTTTTTTTGCTGCAGAATCATCAACCTGTGTGAAGAGAAATGTAATCACACAGGGAGGGTGGGGGGGCACCACATGTGGACATCTGAGCAGAACCACCAGACCCTCATCTCGGCATAATGTGAGGTTCTGTCTGTGGCGCTGCCCGACCTACTGTGCTCACAAACACCGGCCGTTTGAGAGGGAAGAGGAGGAAATCGATGTCAGATTGAAGTGGCGGGCTTATCTCCATTGGAGTGCCGAGTATTTCGGATTGAGTGTCCAGACCCACTCAGAACCGAGTCTCCTCTTTACCGGCACCTTCCAGCTCCGATTGACTCCGTCTCATGATGATGGTAAAAATAGCTTTATTCTCAACTGGCCGGATTCCGTTTAGCAGCCCTGTGTTTCCACGGTGATAGCTGATGGGAAGATGTATTCATAACGGGTCAGACTCTCTGCAGGAATCCGCCTTTTTCTTTTTGACTATCATTTCATTTTGTCTGAGTCGCCGGAGCAGGAAGCAACAAACCTGAAGGTGTTGCGTCTGCTGTGCTGCAAAGCCCGGGTGGCCGCGTGACTCACGGCGAGCGAGTCTTTCCGAAGGACGGCGAGGCCTGAGTCTCTGAGGAGGACGGTCCAAAACTATGGGATGTGTAGGATCTGAAACAAAGCCTCTATCCACGTCATGGTTCACTATTTCTTTTGGAAAAATGTGACTGACCCTGTTTATAATCTGACCCAGGGTCAGCAGGTATGTGCTAAAGAGTAAGGGTGCCGAGGACGGAGCCCTGAAGGGACCCCACAGGTCAAAGGGGTCCCTGTGGAGGAGGCTTTAGCCGTGCTGTAGAGAAAGATCTGAAATAATAAACCATGTGAGGATTCACTGAACAAAATTATTTTTGATCGATAAAACAACAAAAAGTCTAATAAGCTGTTTAAAATGTTCTATTTTCCAAGAAATCCAAAACTCCATCATGAAATTAACCATGAAGTCGAATGTTTTGTCATAAATGACAGCGTCTAAGATATTAAATGAATAAATGTATATATATATGTGTGTGTGTGTGTGTGTGTGTGTGTGTGTGTGTGTGTGTAGGTTTCTAATGCCTGAGCCACACTGGGTTCATGCTATTCAGACGGAAAATGGTCCAAATCAGGGTCTCATTGTGACGAAAGCTTTGTGAGGGATTTTCGCCCATGACTCCAGCCAGGGTCCGTGCAGAGGGGGGGGGGTTAGATTCCCTTTGCCTTTTTTAATGGAAGCTCTCTGCAACTATTTTGGCTCACAGGGTCTTTATGTAGATCCAACCTTTGCTGTTTAGACACCATAATTGGCCGGTTCCGTCCAAAAGGGTGGGTTTTAGAGAATTAGGATGGACTGAGAGTGGTTTGGCATGCTGAGAATCCGGGCAGACGTCTGTCTGTCGGCCGCGTCCCCGAGGACAGATTCCTCACATACAATTTGTATTTGGTCCATCAAGCTTCTGTTTAGAAACTGATTGACTCGGTGATTCTCCAGCCGGCGTGATCGCTAAATAATTCACCCTGTCGTCAAGAGGCAAACATTGGGAAAAGGAAAAGAAAACAGGACAGAACATGAAAAATCTAATGCCTGACTTGTTTGTCGGGGGACACAAAAGGGAAAAAGGACGGAAACTTCTGCCGGCGGGGGTCCTCTTACCCGTTTCCTGTATCTTTTATCTCGAAATCGCAGCTATTTATTTACAATACCCCGCAAAAAGGCGCGGCTTAGACCAGCTAGGGCGACTTCTTTTCCTCGCAGAATCAACACAGTCCATTGACCGACCGTTCTTTCACAACCTGCAGGTAAGGCGGGTACAATCGGCGTCAACCGACCGGCGCTGCAAATGGGCCGCGGTGAACGCGTTCGTGATTGCAGCACGTCAGCAATCCGTCAGAGCGCGATGGACGATTTGTCGTTAGAACTCCTCGCGGTGATGGATTCCATCCAAATGTTTTTTGGTGCGGCGGGTTTGTTGGAGGCGTTAATGTTTCACGGACGGTCAAGCGTCTGTCGGCAGCATTTAGAGCGAGTTTGATGTTTCTCTGATTGCCTTTTTGCTGCTCAGAGGACGACATCTTGTCATCCGATCTTCATTTCTAACTGTGAAAAGTTGCAACAGTATCCAGGCTGTCGTCCCCGACAGTAAAGGGAACATCCCCGAAAAGTCCCCATTCCCCTGTGTTGTACAAGCAACTCCCCCTGATTGAACTCCTCAAATTAAATGTGTTTATAAAAGTAATTTTTCCTCGTAAAAGGAACAAAGATCCCTAAATTGAGTAAATGATGAACTATTAGAACTATTGTAATATGTTTACATGATAGATCTCATTGACTGGACTCGTTTGCACCAGAACCAATGGTTCTATTGGAAAAAAGAGTTTTTCATAAAATCCTTCCCCTAGTGAGTAAAATATGAACTTTTGGAGTTAAATATGACACATATATATATATATATATATATATATATATATACATATGTGTGTGTAAGAGAGATCTCGTTGAATCGATTCATAAGAACCATGTTTGCACTAAATCGGACCAACGGTTGAGAAATTATATCAAGAAAACTTTTGGGGATAAAGCCCCCCCCCCAATGTCAGAAATATACAACCAATTTTTCCCCAAACCAATCCTGTTCTTCCTGGCACTATGGTCTACTCAGGGATAAAATTTGAAAATGATCCATGAAACAAATTTTGCTGAGTCATGTCCAGAAAACAGTGATTTTTTAATATAAGAAGCTCCCCCTAGTGAGTAAAACATAAACTACTAGAGTAAAACACGATAATCACAAGATGGATCTCCTTGAGTCGATTCGTACGCACCACCAAATTTGGACTAAATAGAACCAATGTGTTATATCCGAAAAAACTGTTTTTCTTAAAAAGCTCTCCCTAGTGAGTAAAATATGAACTTTCAGAGGAAAATATGACACATATATATATGTGTATATATATATTTATATACATATATGTAAGAGAGATCTCCTTGAGTCGATTCATACGCACCACGTTTGGACTAAATCGGACCAACGGTCCAGACATTGTGTCGGGAAATATTTAACAAAATATACAAGCGAGCGTTCTCAAAAACACTCCAGTTCTTCCTCACGCTAAAGTCTACGTGGGTCTAAAATTTGATCTGGGATCTGATCCCAGAGCAGACATCCTCCCAATTTGTTATTTTTGATGCCTCCTGTGTTTTGTTTGATGGTTGTGGGTTCTTCTGTGGTGAAAAGCAGGAGACGTGCCGATGAGTCACCGATCACCTCATTTATATCACACATCTGAAACGGATCATTTCAATGCGCTACTATAAATACATGCTGCTCCAACACCCTTATCTAACAACCCCCCCCCCCCTCCTACTTCTAACCAGTGTATCTGTATTTGAACTCCGGTTCTGGGCTGCTCAACATTCTTGACCAGTCTGCTGTTGTCAACTTTACATTCCAGTCCAGTATAAGGAGGAAGGTCAGACGAAGAACAAACTGATAGCCTATCACTGAATAACTCGGTGTCAGAAGTTCTTTTTCGCGGCTCCATGCCGTCCTGTTGGGCAGCTGTGATGCAGTTTTGTGTTTTTGGGAGAAATTATAAAATGCAAAACACTTGAAATGACAAAAAACTTCAAACCTCACTTTGACAGCTCGCCGCTCCAAACTGCAAACCGGACATGATGGGTTTGCAGACGGCGGCACACAGACGCCGCGTTCACCCTTGAGCTTTTCGCACATGTATGCATTTCAAAAATCAAGGGAGACACTCGGAACTAGAGAACAAGAAAGGCAAAATCAATTTCAATCAGCTGGATCCTCACCCAACGCCGACTATGAGGTGCTGAGTCACTGGCAGCCGCGGTGTAACGCTGATTCATAGCGCATTAGTCCGCTGGCAGACGGAGACACGCTCTAAACAAAGAAAACATCTTCATCAGTTTGACAACACAGGAGCGCCGCAGACGCCACAACACGACGGAAGCGTGCACGGAGGACGCGTAAAAGTGATGCAACCCCCCGGATGCGTTTCTTCAAAGCTTCATTTAGTGAATAAAACAGATTTAATACACAAACATTCATTCATGATATTTGGATTCGCCGCGGTAGCTTCCGGGTCATGTGACGTCACAGAATTGTCATCACTGCCGCCGCCGCCGCCGCCGCCAATGATAACTGATGATAACATTTACGCCCCCATCAACATCAATGCAAGGAAGAACGTGAAGAACTTTGAGAGAGGTCACTTACATATATCCGCCACTAGAGGGACATTCTGTATATATCTGTTTTTCCGATATAACTTCCTTAACTGTAGTAAGTGAAGTGTATTAATCTTCATTATTGAGTCACTGTGGGATCTTATCGGCGTAGGCGAAGTTATTGCTGGAAGTTTGTTCCAGTGAGGAGAACGTATATCTCTTTATGACTCTTTATGTCGTGTTTCACATCAAGATGAAGTCGAGAGTCATCAGCATAGAAGTGTTCAAAAGCAAACGCTACCTTAAGAAATAGTTTGTTTTTCAAAGTGAGAGAGAGGTATATGGTTTGTGCAGCTAAGCTAAATGTTCCACAGCAAGTGTGTGTGGTGTGTGATATCAGGAGAATAATTTGGTACACTTACAGCCAAAGGCATTACAACAAAAATTGGATTTTTCAGGCCCGAATGTCACCCGGGGCGGCCGTTTCTCTAAATGGCCACCAGTAACAACTTTTCTCACATCAAATTTCCTATCAGCAAAAAGGCTCAGCGTGACATCCTGAACAAACGTTTTCTGTAAGCGTTTAGCCTCTTCAGGGTCAGAAGGGGGCCGGAACCCGCTCGGATTTATCTGCCATGAATAGTTCTGAGGCTGTGGAGGTTGGCCTGATAGGGAGGATGTCGGACTTTCCATAACGGCGGAACTTCTTGTAAATGCTTATGAGGACAGAAGATGAATGTTTTTTCATGTGGAAGTTTGAAGCATGTAAAATACACAATCGGCCATAACATTATAACCACGGATAGGGGAAGTCGGAATAACACGGATTATCTCCTTACAATCACACCTGTCAGATTATAAACGAGTAGATTGGCCTCCAAGTTGATGTGATGGAAACGAGAAACATGTGAGTGACTTTGTCAAGGGCCAAGCATCCCCCAGAACTGCAGGTCCAACTGGATGTACCTGGTCTGCCGGTTCACCAGGACGGACAACTGGTGAACAGGGGACAGGGTCATGACGCACAGGGTTTTAATTGAATTCGTTATAGTCTATATTTAATTATATAGGTCAAAGGAGCAGAGGAGATCTAGCGGGAGAGATTCTGTATGTTTCTGATTTAAAAAAAA
>VRLP01007611.1:0-20865 GCA_009660295.1 Lophius piscatorius | reverse complement strand
GACATATGGGCAACAGGTGAGGGCTGGGCACAGGTGACAACATTCAACAATCGAGGAGGAGACACTTGGAACTTTGTGATATTTTGTTATAAAGTTAAGGGAGAAACTTGCTAATTCAAATGGTTAGATGTCTCAAGTGATGTGTTGTTTTGTATTCTGTATTCTCCAGACCTACCCTTGTCCTTTCACTGATCAGGATAGTGCCTGCCCTACTTGGAAGCAGGAACACGGATGTGACAAACCTCCTATACTCGATTATTCTGCTGCTTCCTGCAAGTGCAACCAGGATGAGATCATTTAAATGTCCACATGGCTGTGACCCATCAGTTTCAATGAATACGATCATCATTTATGTTTGATTGTTATTAAAGCATTTTAAATCACAAAAACGGAAGCTGTGTTTTCTCTACAAATGGTCGGTATCTCTTTAAATGAGTAGCACTGCACTACAGGAGAGTTGCTATCCACTCAAATATCTACAATGAAAAGCAACCTAATCCTAAAATTCTGTAATGTAATAAAAAAAATACAAGAATGTCCAAATTCTAAAGTCTTTTGATGTGGACGTGACACATGATGAATTTTTTCCTTCTCATTATAATTATTTATAATAATTAATTTATTAAGTGCTAATTTTATCACCAGTGTCCTTATTATCATTAATAGGACATACGTTTCACAAATCAGTGTGAGACCATGCACACAGACCGTCCCCCAGTTCCAGGTGGACTTCAATCTGGAACCCTCTTGCTGTGAGGCAACAGCACCACCCACTACTCCACCGTGCTGCCTTCTTGAGTGATGTGTTGTTTTTTCATTATTTCCACTTTCATTCATTTCCTTCTGTTCTGTCCCTTTTTTGTTAAATTGGTAAAATGTGTAACTAACAATTATTCTACAGCTATATCCTCCTAACTCTGGGAACATTGACTCAGATTCTTACAACTTTATAAATCCCAATGAGGGCAACTCATTTGTAGCTTTCCCCGTCCACAATCACACAAACCGACATCCAATGTGTTTCACCTGAAAAAGCACAGATCAACAAACAAATAGAGGCCGATGGAAGACGGCAAGAGAAATTAAATAAGGTTAAATAAAGTTGTCGGATATGTGTGAGGGGGCTTCTTCTAGAGTTAACTCACCCCTTCCAGCTGAGCTTCAAGGCAGATTCAAACTCAGGATAAAAGATAGTTAGAATACAACACAAGGCCTTTATCTCATTGGACAATAAGTGCAATGCAATTTGGGTTTGCAGCGTATAAAACAATGGTACATTTAAAGTTTTACACATCCAGACATATCAACACATATTCTTCGACAAAATAATCAATAAAACGTTCAACATACAATATATCAATACACGCACTATGATATGGAAGTTAAAAAAAAAGATCTATATACAGGTATTAAAAAGGGAAACTGTGTGTATAAAACTTCATTTAAAATCGTTGTACATTTTATAAGTTGCGTTTATATACCTCATAAACATAATAGCATTAATATACTTTGTGATTGGATAAATGCACTTTACGGATACAGTATTATTGTGCAGGGAAAAGTATTATGACATTTTACAATAGTATTGTTGTACTTTGTAGAAGTATAATTGTACTTTCTAATACTACTATTAAACTTTGTGAATTTATCACTACATTTTTAATAGTACATTGCACTTTGTGATAGCATAATCAGTCTTTGTAATAAATATTTATGCACTTTGGTAATAGTATTATTTCAAAGTCATAATATTTTGTGGGTCAGACACAGAGTACATAACTTTACTCGACTTGAATACCCCTCAGTGGATTTTTTAGCTCATTCATCACTTATCCAATTCTCTTCTCTTTGTCTCGTCCAGATCAATATATTGGTGTCCAATTGTGAAGCATCAGCGCTCTAGCAGCATAATGGTGTATTTGTAACTTACAACTACACCACTGAGATCCACTTAATGGAACATATGATATTTATATTTAAATCTTCCGATCTTTTGTTTTCACACACGTAATCGGCAGAGGTTAAAAAGTAAATTTACTTCGGCACGGTTTTATCTTTGGACAAACACATTCTGCAGAAGCAGGTTCCCCTCTGACACTAAACTCAGAAACAGGAAGGATAACACACTTGAGTGGGTGTATTTGGCATGAGTGAGGAGGAAACGTTAATCCTATGAAGATTTCCAGCAGCAGAGCCAACAAGCATCCCCAATTTGAGACCATGTCTGTTTACTTTGGTTAATAATAAAGACTGATAACGATGTAGGAACATTTTGACCTCATTAAAGATAACCAAGATTTAAGTTGAATCTGGAATTCCTGCACATCTGTAACCAATGGGTTAATACCCCCAGAAAAGTGTTTGCATATGAATGCACATTTGGAATTTGAATTTCTCAGGGAAGTGACAAGATTTACACTTCAAGAAATTACTGCTTGCTTTCCTTCTAAATTAAGAGGCAGTGCGACTCACTTTCAGTGGACGTATACCTGAATTTCTTAACAAGGGGTTTATTGTGAAAATCAATTTGGCATAAAGGCAGTAGTGCTACTTTGTGTTAGGTGTTTGTTATTACACAATACACTGGGTGTGAGACATGACCACACACACCAGCAGTAATGGAAATAAGAAAAGAAAAACTTGCACTGCAAGAACAACAACATGCATATAGAATTATGATATTGTTGAATTTGTTTGCTTAAAACAATGACAGTGTACATTATTCTTAATTTTCAAATTGTATTATATGGCAAGCAAAGGAATTTTTTTGTTTTTTTTCCCTGGAATACATTTGGAGCCTCCCTTAACTTGTTTATGTCCCATACGCCAAGACCTGTTGTCTGAGGAAATATGGTCCATTGTTTAGTACGTTGTCATCCATTTATTTTTTTCCAAGAAGAGGAGCAGTTGTTGCTAAAAATAAACACTTATATCTGCTTACTATCTATGCTTATGATAAGAGAAATTACACAAAATGTACACATTTATTGTTCTTTTCACTTAATAAATGTAGCTTTGTTAATGGTCACATTACAAATGCTTAATAATAATACAAGAAAGGTTATTAGTAAAATCCCCTTGACTCAAACCGCCAAAAGTTAAATACTTATTACATACACAGGTAACAAATGAATCAGTAATTAATGATTCATGAATCAGTCATTTTGATTCATTAATCATTTTTGATTATTGAATCAATAATGGATTGTTTTCTTTTAAATGCAACCATAAGTTTTCTGTCCTGACATTGATCAGTATGCTAATTGTCCAGCTCTATTGAAGCAAGGCTGCAGCGGCAAATTGAAATAATATCCCACCTCCTACGAGTGCAAAAATCCTATCAAATAAATGTCTAAATGGGCTCAATAAAAAATGAATATACTCAGCATTAAAGGTTGTGTCCCTCTGATTTAATACTTCAGCCTTTTTGACTTGTTCAGTTATCGGCAGCCATTGAAAAGGAAATTTACTTTGGCACGGATACTGAGTTTGAGAGATCGTGCCTCTCCTCAGGGGGCACCTGCACTATCTGGCTGCTCCTGCACTATCTGGCTGCACCTGCACTATCTGGCTGCACCTGCACTATCTGGCTGCGCAGCACTCTCCTGGTTCAAAAGAGGATGTGCTTAACTCCACTTGACAACCAAGACGCGTCCAAAGGCTCAGCTGGCTGGAATCCATCCAGCTTCAGTCCTCTTCTTTTTCTGTAATGACCTTGCACTCTGCACTTACAGAAGATGTTGTTATAATTTTGGCTCATAACATGATCCTCTCGCTCTTAAACGTTACATTTCCTATGACCATGCTATCACACGCACTTCTATTGTGTTGAAATTAGCTCCCACTCCTGTGATAACAAACTTCTTTCATTGAAAATAAACACCGGGACTGAATTTCTGTAATCTTGTCTGCATGCCAAGAGAGCCTCCCTCTTCATACCACAGCGTGTAGGAGTCCGAGACAATGCCTGGGCCTCTTGCCTCTTCTCCATCACCACATTCCCTACAAGGGCAGCATAGAGCAGAGAGGAGAGCGCCACCTGTAGGGAGCGTAGAGTGGAGGAGTGATGAAGTATGAATAGCATTTCCCCAGCTGAGATGAGATAAGGGGATGAATTTTTCCTCTGTCAGTTTGTCAAGCGATAGCAGAGGTCTTCTCGTTTGGCTGGGCTTGATAAGCTCTGCTGTGCCATCCTGTTGGGCTTATCGGCCCCACCAGCGAGCCTCAACAGTTGGCCATAGGGCCAGAAACGTTTATGACTGACGTCAGTTAGTCTTGCTGAAAACAAGATTTTGTGTCATGTTAAAGATGACTATATATGAACATATATGTGTATATATGTGTATGTGCTGCATTATTAAAATAGATTGTATATAAAGCAACAATATGATCAACAGAATACTGCAAGTTTCTGCAATAATCATCGGCATCCATCAAAATAAGTTGGAATCGGTTATCTTAAAACAACCCTCTGTGTATCTAGCAACCAAATATTCAAGCCTACAGGAAGCATTTGGTTTGTTACTTATAATGTAAAACGTCTTTCAAAGTGTGGGAATATTTGTGGAAATATGTTTGCAGGAACATAGAAGTATATTTTAATAGTCAGGAAGACGCTGGGAGATCAGTTGCATCAGTCTGTCCAGACTGACGATAGCTCGTTTAGTCTGAGTTGTTATCCCACATACATCAATGTCCCTTTGGATTAGAAACAGGATGCTGAAAAAAAAACAACTCCTCCCATTTGCATCTGATCTCAGTGCTCAGAAAACTGAATTTATTGGTGTTCTGCTGACATCAAAACCCAGATTAAAGATTCTGTGTTATCTTTGAAAACAATGATTTGAATAATTTCTGGACTGTTGCTTCACAGCAAGCAGGTTGGTGGTTTAAATCCTCCTGGGTATTTCTGTGTGGAGTTGAAGAGTGTTTGAGTTCCCTCCATGCACAGTCCAAAAAAATAGGAGAAAATTAGATCAACTGGGGATTGTAAAACTGTTCTTGGGTGTAAATATAAGAATGAATGGTTGTCGGACACTGTGTGTTTTTCTTCAAGATATTAGAGATTTCATTTTGGGATCTTAAACGTAAAAGATTAAATTAAAAGTCTTCATTTCCGATAATGGTAAAGGATTTGTGGTCTCTGTTTCCTGATTTATATTGATATTTCTTCATGTTGCATTTCCTGTTTTTGTTTCTCTTACTATCTACTTTACCCTTTTATTCTGCCTATCTCTGTAATTGTTTTCTATTTACAAACATGACTACACTGAGTGTCTCTCTTTCCTGATTTTCAGGTGTTTCATACTCTGTGTTTCTTCGCCTGACTTCCTCTTTCAGTTTCCTTCTCTACTTCACACGGACTGACTGACTGTCAGCACCTGGATTTTCATGTATTGGACTTGTCATGACTTTGTGTTTATTTATTATAACGTGAAGTTCCGTCATTTTAATTTGTGTTGCCTTTTTAGTGTGTTTTTCTGTTTATTCTTTATTGCATTTGTCTTTCCTAGTGTTGTCTTTGTGTGTTTCACTTGTGTTCCTTTCCCTCTCTATGTCTGTCGTGTGATTGGTCTCTTCTGTGTGATTGGTCATCATGTTCACCTGTGTTTCCCCCCCCAGCTGTGTCTCATTGTCTCGTTAGGTCAGTGTATATAGTCTGTCCTCACCGGGCCTTCTGTGCCAGTTGGTTGTATGATGTTCCCCCGTGTCATCACGCCTCCCAGCCTTCTCACAGTGTTTTTGTAAGTTATTCCTGTTTGATGCCCTGCTTTTTCCTTGTGCCTCTTTTGGTTTATATTAAATATTTTAATTGCATCTGCTCTGCCACGCTGTCTTGTGTCTGCACCTGGGTCCAAGCTCACCCCAAGAAAGTTCGTAACAGGACTTTATCCTGTCTTCTGGATATTGGTTCAGGAATTATTAACTCCTTGGCACCAGAATCCAATTATTTATTTTTTATATTTATTATATTAAGACACTATATGACTGCTATATTTTCTGCATATGTCATTTTTTGTATGGCAACATAATATAACATAGCGTAACATGGAAAAACAAGCAGAAAATACTAGTTTATTTTTAAAAACACAGTCAACCCATACCTATTGTGATTCATTCTTGTTAAAAAAAAAAGTTCATAAGATGAATGAGAATTTTAACATTCAATATTATTTATACAACTGAGTGGTATGGCCACATTAACAAAAAAAAGAGAAAAAAATGGAGATTAAAAGATTAAAGTTGTAAAATTACGAGGAAAAGTCTTAATAGTACAAGAAAAAAAAAACACTACTCCCACCTGACATCTGCCTGGTCATAAACTGACAAAGACAGACCTATAGAATTATGATTAATCTAACGGGTTTGGAAGCACAACATATATGTGCTTTGTATAAATGATTAAATAGAAAAAATTTAATAAAATAGAACATGATTGTTTTTTTTAAATTGAGGTGGGGAAAAACGAAGACCGTACATTCACTGTTTCCTGAAATTGGGCTCTAGTGTCATTACATTTATTTGTTTGAGTGGAATCTTACTGTCCAGTTTGTGAGAGATGATGATGATAATAATGATGATTATTGTTGCATTATTGCAGTTGTTTAGTGTGGATGTGCACAACCATACTGAGTAAAAGTTGTCTGTGGTGTTGGACCAATTAAATGTATTCTATGGTGGGGTTTATGTAGTCTATGAAGGGTCTTATACTAAACGATCTGTAATCTGGTGATGCTTGAGGTCAAGAAGATATTGTAGCATTGGCAATGTTCTGCTGGGAAACCTGAGGTCCTGCCATTCATGTGAATGTTATTTTGACACATACCATATACTTAAACATTGTTGCAGACCAAGTACGCCCCTTCGTTTAATGGAACAAGCCTCAGAAATTCCTCAGACCTCAATCCAATGGAGCATAAGTGGGATGTGCTGGACGGCCAAATCGGATTCATGGAGGTCGCACCTCACAACTTACAGGACCCAAAAGATTTGCCGCTAACATCTTGGTGCCACAGCACCATCAGAGGCAGGCGAGTGGTTATAAGGGTATCCATGTATACCTTATGCTGTCAGTTCATATCCCTCTAATCAATGCACAAGGCTGCGGTTCTGCAGCTTCCTTCCTCTCAGTGACTGTTTTTAGATGCAGGACAACAAAAGCTGCTAATAGCCTCCGAACAGAGCCTCTCAAGCTTTCCACACAAATACAGATACACCCTCAAACCAAAGCTCACCGACAACAGATCTCCTCTGTCACATGCCACCTCACTGACAGTTTCATCGATAAAAGCCTTAAAGGAGTCTGGTTGCAATGGCAAACACTTTATTTCCCATCTGTATATGGTGGTTGGTTCTATAGCAAGCACAGACTTCCATATATTGTCCTGAGAAGTTCATAACCTATGAGTTGGGGGCACAGAATGGAGCTTTTGTGTTTTTCTCTAGTGCCTGTTATTATGACCATTTACTTTATGAGCGAGCGTGATGGCTTTGAGTTCAACCAGTGGACATCGCCTGAGCTCCCCAAACTAAATAAAACAGACCTGGTTCACGTCAGCCATTAGGGGATGGGTGTTGTTCTTCCTCCTAGACACTGCCTGGTTGGCAGCTATTCTCACTCAGTGGTTCTCCAACAAATGTACATTAAACAAACAAAGAAGGGTCCCAGGCCAGCACGGCAGGAAGAGGTTAAAGTGGTTGTGGATGTAACCCAGACACAATGTATGGCAAAACATTCATTTGCACAATGTAAAAACAAAAACTGAAATCAGGAGTGAGAAAGGACTTACTTACTCAAGAAGTAGTTTGTAATCTTCTTCTATTCTGGAGTTCATGGATAATTCCACTCGTGATTTGTATTTTAACTGTTTGAGAAGGAAAACAATGTTTTTTAATGTTTTTACAAAGTACCATATCCTAATTACATCTCTTTATTGCTTCACACAGATCAGCCCTTATACATAGATAAGCCATTTTATTATAACCACTGACAGGTATCTCACATTTTGTCCCCAAAGTTGATGTGTTGGAAGCAGGGAAACTGAGCAAGCATCAGGATCTGAATTACCTTGACATGGACTAGACGACTGGATCAGAACAGGAACAGCAGATCGTGTTGGATGTTTCCAGTCTGCAGTGATTAGTACCTACCAAAGTGGTCTAAGGACAAACAACATGTATGTTGTTCGATCCTACAGAAAAGCTAGCACAAAGCGTGCAGTAGCACAAATTTCTGAAAAAGTTTATCCCGGTTTGAGAATGCTGTCAGAATGCACATTGAATCAAAGAGCTGTTTTAGTGTTAAAAGCAGGACCTACACATTAAAAGACAGGTTTGTTTTAATATTATGGCTGATGAGTGTAATGGGTGTTTGATATTGGGTTGGTATCCACAAAAATAGCTTTTCGTTAAGGTAACAGTGTAAAATATGAGTAAGAACATTTTAAACAAACAGTTAAAGCAGAGTTAAAGCAGATTTAATCTATCTGATTCAACATAAACCTAAACAGAAAATGAAAATTTCCAAACAAGAATTTCATCTTGATGATGAAGAGCAAACACAAGCTGAGTAGGAAATCACTAAGAGTTTTGTTTTTCACAGAATTCACTTCTCCCTCTGCTATTTAACCCATGCAACCAAAACACAGTTCCTTGTGGGAATAAGAGCTTATCAGATTTAAAGCCCAGTTGAGACTTAAAGTTTACAACCAATTTACAAAAAGTTGCAGCAGGGCCGACCTGGCCCATCTCAGCTCAACTCAGGCTGACTAATGGCTTGCAGGCAGCTGGTCTTAAAATATGAGGCAATAATTGCAGTGGGAAACTTTCACTGGATGAAGTAAACAACTTCAGATTCCGCTTTAACTCTTAATAATAACATAGTTTGAGTCTTTGCAGTGATCTGCTGCGGTAAGTGATTGGGAGACCTTTCCTATGTGTATCACACAAGCTTGCCTGTCAACGGTGAAATTGCATATTTCCTGAAATATATTTTCTATATAAACTATTGAAAGTTGATGCCTGGGAAAAATACATGAAGCGTAAATCCACCCTGGTTTATTGTCAGACAAGGGAGGTCTCCTGTCTTGACAAGTATTGCTTTAGAGAGCATTATTTTCTCCAGGAAGCTGCCATTCCCGGGCTATTTTTTTTTTCCACTTTTGGCTTCAATAATAAATAATCCCCACTGCTCTTAATATCTGCTTATCACTGCTTCAACTGTGATCTGACACAGAATTTTGTTGGGCCTGACATTCGAACAGACCATTCCTTTTTTCCCCATACATGCAAATCTGGTAACCATTAGCCAGTGACAGAGAAATCTATAAGCTTCACTGGGGAATGGCGTGGTCATGCAAGGGTCAATCATTCACGCTTCATTATTTCCCATGCATTCTTGATATAGCAGTTAAATTTGGAATGAGAGAAGATAGTTTGAAAGGTCGATCCCAACTCAAGGGGAGTTGAGCCCTGGGTTATGCAAGTTTTCTATAAATCCAAGTTCTTAGAAAGCACACGCAAGTTACTAGCTGGTGATTTATTGGAGTGAAGACTGCAAGTCTAGTTAAGACAGTCAACACAAGCCCTATTACATTACATGTGATACACCTTATTCTCCTCAGTCGTTATGAACACACCCTTCCAATTTCGAATTCGAATGAAGGAGCAACATTTTGCATCTCTACCACTTCTGGTTGATGCCTCTACTGCCCAGCATCTACATTGCTACTTGCTGTTTCAGCCCAATCATCCACCTGTAGGCTCCGGTTTAGTGGGATAAAGATGTTTGCTCATCACGCCACTACATCTCTGATGCACTGTCACAAGCTGACTAGAGGCTGGGCAAAGAAGTGGGGGGGCACACATGAGTTGTAACTAAAATGAACTCAAACGGACTTCAGGTAAAGACAAACTGAAGGAAGCAAAACAATGAGCAAACCAGGAGAGAAACATACTGGCTGGCCTGCATCAGTTTTTATATTTATGCCACAAGAAAGGGTGAGCTGAACCAGGGGGCTGGGTGGGAGAAGCTCACTGTTATAGTTTGACAGGGGCGTGACGATCCAGGATCCTACTCAGCGAGTTATGTAGAAATCCACTGAGTCTTTGGCTAATACAAAGTTTGCAGAAAGAAGATGCTGGAAGTTGACTGTCATGGATTATGGGCTGATGTTTTAAATTTTCTAAAGAAGATTTGACTTTTGGGCTTGGTGAGGGGGGACAGCAGTGACATCTCCATGGAGAGGGCCTTGTGGTCAGACACACCCAGATCATGCGCAAGAAGATTGCTGAGGAGCAAAGTCAGTGATGACCAGATCCAAAGTTTGCCCCATGGTGTGGGTGGGGACATTGTCAAGTTGCCTGAGATTGAAACTGTCTAATAGTGGAAAATAGTGAGAGATTGTGCATTAAACAGTTACATTTTAATATTAGATGGAGAAGTGAGTTTCTGTATTGGCCGAAGTAGACTGAAATCCACTCCCCGTTTTCTATCCCAAACAGTAAGTAGCGTTGTAATGGAAACTCCAGGGCTACTAGTCGGAAGAGCGAATAGTAGCGACTGTGAATGTAACGGGACCGGCAAAAGAGTCCAAGTTGTTTAATAACTGATATGCACAATTGAGTGTTGTATTATAAATTAAATGTATTATTATTATTATTACTAGTTGAATTTCATCAGTTGGGTGGCGGAATAATTTATCATCTAGCCAGTCGTGGAGAGTAACCTGTTGTTAGCCGTTTGCCATGGAGGTGACGCAGAGAAAAAAGCCATCAAACTCACAACATGATCAACAGTGGCTTCCGGTGAATATCGATGGGTGAATATCGTGGTAGCGATGAACAGAACGGAACCAGACTCCTTCTTGAATCCGTACAAATAAAAATACAAATACAGATAGAAATCCAAAAAGGTTTGCCAGTAAGCAACAATAATAGTACACTTGTCGGTTTATATTATTGCAGGCTGTCGAACTCTGATGGACAAGCGTCAAACACGCCAGCGTCCTCTCCCTCCAGCTTAAGGCCTGCAACTCAATCTTTTTGTGTAAAGTATGTAAATACTGTTCGTCAAAGGGAATACACAGATTTCAGGTCATCAAGGGGATGAAATGCGAAATAAATAACAATAATAATAACAAATATGACCTCTATGTGTCAAAAATACATGTCAAGAGGGGCACCCAACCATAACCCTGAGTGTCTTCACCCTTATCCACTATTTCTTTACCAGTTGGCGGAGCGGTGTATCCTCTCTGTGTATCTTTATTCTCTCATCCTCACAGTAAAGAAAAGTTTCAGAATATTTGTCATTTGACTCTTGATTCATTTGTTGGACCATCATTATTAAATACCATGTCTCTTCCTTTCCTCAAAAGCTCCTAAGGTATATTTCTAATGTCTTGCTTCTTAAGTTGTTCATTGACAACAGTAAGACAAGGCAACTTTATTTATAGAGCATATTTCAGCAAAAGGGCAATTCAAGGTGCTTTACACAAGCAATCAAGAACATTGCAGTAAATTGCAAAAGAACAATAAGACATTATTAAAATTTGATATTAAAAAATTAAAAACCATCTAAAAAGAAAAAACGTTTGAATAAAATAATATCAACTGTCCAAGCCCTTTCAACCTCAAACATATTTCAGTAGCCAGCTGTAACTTCCCATATGGTTTTTGCAAATATTTTGAATTAGCATAATGCTATTTTTTTAATATAAACATTGATTGATGTCACAGCCAAAGGTTTTAGTGCATACAGTGAAAACAGGTGACAATTTGCTGCCAAAATCCCGGTCAAAATGTTATGTTTCCCACATTTTGGGCCATTGTCTCTCCAGCTGTGCCAAATGGACAGTCCTCCTGGTCCTATCCCACATAAACTGTGTAGAATAACATGAACATTGTTGTGTTTCTATCCAATTTGAAGAAGTAGTTATCTATTATCTTTGTTTAATTACAGTTTACTTACAAATAGTAACAGGTACAATGTTACTGATACTGAAAATGAATTAATTTATATCTCACCTGTGCATAGACAACAAGGTTTATGCAAATACATCAGATAGTTGTGGAGCTACCTTAAGTTTATTTTGGGGAATGTAATTCAGATGAGGCTTAGTTTAAAATAACCAATGGTTAGAACAAATTAACCATTTTCAGCAAAATATCTTCGGTTAAAAAACGAAGAAGAAACAGGAAAAGCATAAAAAGGTGCATGAAAAAGACTGAGTATCTCTGCAGCTAAGATAAATACTTATCATTCATCCAACACCTTCCCCTTTCCACATATTCACGAAACATCTCAACATTGGTCCCCATGCCTTATCTCAGCTCTTCTCTACATACTTGAATCTGAGCTTCTCCAACATGTAGGCTCTGACCCAGCTCTCCTCTATGTCACAGCTCAAATGAAGAAACAGTATCGGTTACAAACTATATATATTTGTCACAACCGGCATTCGCCAGACTGCTTTGATCATATTCCAGTGGGTGTGGATGAGCTACAGAAGAAAGAAAAGTGATGTGGATTTTATGGAGTCATAAATTTACCCCGTCTTTTACTTAATTTGGATATATCTTATGGCAGCTGCCGTCAAACCCAACTTAGATCATGCATTAATGTCTGGAAACTCCTCATGTTTTCTATTATTTTCTATATGATCATTTGGCTGAGAGACATATTTATTCACTGTGACATGCTGAACTATCATAAGGAACCTAAATATACAGTTCATGGAAAGATATTCATGAACTGTAGAGTTATGTAATCAATGACTCTTTTTCACATAACACTTTACACTCAAACACACCAGGGAGCAATGAGCTTGATAAAATAGATTTATGAATCGAAGTCATAACCAGCTACAGCTGTTATTACTTACTTCTTGCATGTCAAGCACTGTAATCATTGTCCACAGAAGAATATATATACATTGATGTGTTAGCCAAGTTTAAAAAGAAAAAAATATTGAATAGTTTTGGTCTTTTGCACTGGATAAAAGATGTCTATGGACACAAGGACAGAGGCATATATTTTAAAATATTTATATGTACAGTATATTTATCCCTTGTTTCAGTCAAGGAGGAATCAATGTATTTATAATTATTTATCTGGGAAATTAAAGTATGTTTGCCAATATTCAGATTTATATTTCTCTGTTGTCACAGACAACATATGCTAAACCAAGTTTATATATCCAGCCATCCTTCCATTTTCTTCTGCTTATCTGTGGCCGGGTCGCAGTGGCAGCAGGCTCAGAAGGGATTTCCAGATATCCTTCTCCATAGCAACACTCTCCAGTATATCCTGGGGGATCCCGAGGCTTTCCCAGGCCAGATATGAAATGAAGTCCCTCCAGCGAGTTCTGGATTTCCATCTGGGTCTCTTCCCAGTTGAACACGCCTGAAAAACCCCCAAAGGGGCTGAGCCGAGTCACCCTACACAGGAAGCTCATTTCAGCCACATCTATCCTTAACCTCGTTCTTTCTGTCACTACCCAGAGCTCCTGACCATAAGTGAGGGTTGGAACGTAGATGGACCGGCATTTGAGAGCTTTGCCTTACTACTCAGCTCTTTCTCCACCACAACAGACCAATACAATGCCCGCATTACTGCTGATGATGCACCGAACCGCCTGTTCATCTTCCAGTCCACTGTCCCATCACATGAGAACAGGAGAGGACACCAAGATACTTGAACTCCTTTGCATGGGGCGCCAACTCATCCCCAACCTGAGGGAGATAGTCCCATGATTCCCAGCAGAGAACCATGGCCTCAGATTTGAGGTGCTGACTCATACTGGATGCTTCATAATCAGCTGCAAACCGTTCCAGTTGATGCTGAACATCATGGACTGATGAAGCCAACAGGATCACACCACCTGCAAACAGCAGAGATGCAATTCCCAGCTCTTTAAACTGGATACACTCCTCACCTCCACTGGGCCTTGAGATTCTGGCCATGAATATCAACAACAGAATCATAGATGAGGCAGTCTAAGACCAACATTCACTGAAAACTTGTCTGAATTTCTGCCGAGCCTAAGGACACAACTCTAATTTTAGTTAAACAGAGACTGGATGGCCCGTAGTAATGGCCCCAGTACCCAGTACTCCTGCAGTACCCCCCACAGGTTTCCCCGGAGGGATTGTCACAAGCCTTCTCCAAATCCACGAAAAACATGTAGACTGGGTAGACAAATTCCCATGAAGCCTTCAGGGGTAAAAAATTCCACGACCAGGACGGAATCTGCATTGTTCCTCCCAAAGGACGTTCAAGCATCATTCAGAGTCTCCTTTCTAGAGCCCTGGAGTAAACTATCCCAGAATTGCTGAAAAGTGGGATTCCCCTATAAGTGAAGGACAGCCTACGGTCCCCCTTTTTAAAAATTGGGTCCACCGCTCGAGTCGGACACTACCCAGGCACTGTCCCTGTATTCCACCCAAAATTGGATAGGGGTGTCAACCATGACAACCCAACAATGTCCAAAGCTTTCAGAAACTTAGGGCGAATCTCATCCACCCCTGGCGCCTTGTCATTGGGAAACCTCCTAACTACCTCAGTGACCATTGCAAGGGAAATGGATGGGCCTTCTCCCCCGAATCCTCTAACTCTGACTCCACAATAGAAGGTATGGGTTCCCTGTTCAGAAAGTTCCTCAATGTGTTCTTCCCATTGTCCAACGATAACCTCAGTAGGGGTCAGCAGTTCTCCTGTTCGGCTGTACACAGTCTGAGCCAAGCCTTGCTTTCCCTTCCTGAGTCATCGGACAGCATGCCAGAGCTTCTTTGGGACCGAACGAAAGTAATTCTTCATTGCCTCCCCAAATTCCTCACACACATGAGTTTTGGCTTCCCTTAAAATATTGGTTTCTTCAGGTGTCCGTTATTACTATGCCGCGTTTGTATAGAATGTCATGCAAAGTTTCATGTTGATCTACTCTACCACGGCCAAAGTAAAAGTAATTACAGCTCTGTATTTGTTGTTGAAGTCATCCAAAACACCGGGGGAAAAAGTGCTGCCGAGCTGAAAATTGCTCATTTGTGCGAATATTGGAGAGTAACAGTCCAACCGGAGCTAATTTGCATCTGCTCACTGGTTTTTGTAATGAAAGCTTGAAGATACTCGTCAGACTGGCAACTAAATCCGTCCATCCATTTTCTTCCGCTTGTACGGGGTTGGGTCCTGCTGGCAGATATTCCTCTCCCCAGCTATACTCCCCAGCTCATCCCGGGGTATCCCAAGGCATTTCCAGGCCATATGAGAAATACAATGCCTCCAGTGAATTCTAGTTCTACCCCGGGGTATCCTCCCAATTGGATGCAGCAGCTAATTATTGAGATTGGTATAGTTACCATTTCATCCATTGCAACTCTACATATCGCCTTTATCCAATCATTTGGAAGCTGTCATACTTTCTATAGATGCTTTGTCTCTATCTTTCTCTCTCTCTCTGTTTGTCTCTGTTCTAATGCATTTATTTCAGTTCAGACAACACTTGCAAACATCATTATCCTTCAATCAGATATTTTCTTTTCATGAATTCTTCACAACATTAGGCTCCATTCTTCATCATCATCAATGGTGTTTACGTTCCGGAGAGGAGATCTTCTTCATAGTAGAAGCACTTAATTCATTGGACAGCTTCCCTTGGTCATCTAATTCCTGCTGGGGTTTAATAGCCAGAGTTTATAAATCCCTTCACAATAAATGGAATTTTACTTAAATTTTCTCACTCTCATTTCTTTTACAAGTCTCTCCTGACTGATATATTTTTGTAGCCATTCATACCCACGCTAATAACTGAAAATATATGTGGTATCAAGTATTTAGGTTAATATTTCGCCATGCCTCGCTGTAACATCAACAGTGAACTTAAACCAACTTCGCATGCATACACAGAAGGAACCTCATTCATTCTAAGAAAACTGTAAATACAATGGCATCTGTAACACAAACACTTTTATACTTGACTTTAAACATGTCTTTCAAAGTAAAAACTCCCATATGCAGGAAATGTTCCGTGAAATACATGCTGAACATCTGCACATCTCCCTTTCTGTAATTAACATGCCTGTTAAATCCCTGACTAACATGTGGAGAAACATTTAGACAGATGGACCGTTATACAAAAGACACATTCCAACATATGATCTGTTGCATGTGGCTGGTGAAGCTAACTGGATGGGTTTCAGTGTGTAAATATTTCAAACACTTTATGTAGCAAGACTCCTCCCAGTTGTAATGTCTGGTCCGTTGTTCGCGTGACAAGCCTCTTTTTTCCTTCCTTTTTTTTTTTTCACGGAGAGCCCACTCCCCATGACGTTTGAGTCAGGATGTTTTCTTAGCGGTTCATTCCTTGCAACCCATACCATCCCCTTAATTTTACCATTTCTGTGGGAAGTCCTGGGTTGTGGCCCACTCATTTTAGATTTCAGTAAGATCATGACGATAGCGAGGCAGGTTAATTGCCACATGGAGCCACATGAGGAGAGGGTAGAGGGCCTCTGAAGGGAGGCTGTTTTTAAAATGCAGCTAGAGAGGAAGCTGCAATGCTGGCTATCCGACAAAAGGATAATAGCATTCCCTCTCAGGCTGTTTGGACTGAAACGTGCAAGGATACAGCAACAGTGATACTACTTTTTGTCCTTAAATGCGTCTCAGTTGACACTGTTACTCTACAATACACTCAATTAGCTTAACATTTAACTTATTAATCTCTGGACCTTGTCTTTGTAGACGCGTCACCTTGGGTGATAAGCCCGACCACATTCGTGTCGTTTGAGAATTTATCTAAGGTGGTGGTGTTACGAGATGGAACACAGTCGTGGGTGTGAAGTGAGTAGAGGAATGGACTCAGCACACAGCCTTGTGGGACTCCTGCATTGAGTGTCCGAGTGGATCAGTTGTGGGGGTCAATCCTGACTGACTGTGGCCGGTTTGACAAGAAGTCCTTTATCCATAGGCAGATGTTGTGCTGCACAACAGGTCAGACGTCAGACGTCCTGGAAAACCGTCTGGTAAAAGGGTGCTAAATGCAGAGCGGTAGTCCCAAACAGAAATCGTGCCTATGTTGTTCCACGTGGCTTAGAACAGTGTGGAGGGCAATGGAGAAGACATCATCACCACCCTGTTAGTTCTGTATGCGTAATGGTGGAGGTCCAGGGTGGGTGGCAGATCAGTCTTAATGTGTTGCAGAACCAGTCTCTCCATGCACTTCATGATTACAGGTGTCAGTGCCACGAGCCTACAGTCGTTGATGGAAGGACTACAAGCCTGAGGACTATATACTCCCGTAGCAGACAGATGGGGGCAATATCTTACTGATAAAAACTCCAAGTCCTGGGAGCAGTAACTGTTAGTTATCACAATGATTGGACACCAGTTATTGTTTGTGTAGACACAAAACCTCACTCATCTCTTCTTATCATGTCAGTTCAGTGTGCTAAGCGACCAGCTAGCCCAATGGCTCTGCCGGGATAGTCATATCCCAAGCAGAGCCATTGATAAGCATGATAAGTCATGTCTGCGTAATATCAGAACACAGCAGGCCTGGATGTTTTTCTGCATGGATATGGTCATTTCCATCTCCTCGATCTTGCTGGGAAGTGATCTTGCGTTTGTAACGAAGAGGCTCGGCAACAAAGGATTGTGCGGGATACGAGCGGCCTAGCCTAGCCCGTATCCCGGCTTGAATGCCTTTCTTCTGCTTCCTCTTTCAGCGTCACCTCTGTTGCTACCCGGCTGGAAGAATAATCTATGCAGACCCAGGTAGTCTGGCGAGCTGTGACAGGATGCCGTGTCGGGAGTCTTTATAGTTGAAAATACCATTTCTGGGCATCAAAACGAGGACAAGCAGTTCATTGAGGTTGTACTTTACATATGCCTGTGCATACGTGGCACTCAATAAAAAGTAAACTGTCAGTAAGCTAATTAAAGAGTACCAGGGTTTTCCCGCTACATATACACGCGTTGCCATCTTCCATTTAAAAAAGAAAGAGAAAATGTGGCTAGTTTTGATCTGTTATATGTCACTGATGTCATTTTTTCTATATTTCATAGATTTTATTCACCATTCACATTAGCCTGGAACCACAGCTTTGTTTGTTTTAGCTGCATAATTGCGGAAACTAGAAAGTAAAGCTAGACTTATCTGCATTTTGAGTAAATGAAAGGAGTCCCATGACACAGCGAAGTAACTAAACGAAGCTCAACACACACACACTGCCCCAAATAATCTACATACTGTGGCTGTAAACACAAGGGTGGGTTGAACTGCACTTACACAATGACATCATAAGGACCTAATAGGTTTTCATAGAGCCAATGTTACCCAGGAGACCAGACTATTCCGTTTAATCATTATGAAATTCAATTACGCAGTGAATGTATTAAAAGTTTTGGAGTTGCTCAAACTTTTAAATACTTTTACAACTCTGTAAAGAAACTGCACACCAGAATGCAGAAATCTATTAGGATTAAAAGCCACAACATAAGAAAGAGCCCTTGAACAGGTTTCACAGGTTCAGTTACTACACTAAACCTTTTTGCTGTCATGGAAAAATGCATAACTGTAATTTCTCTGTATCACATTTTGCACATGTGGTTCAGGCCCCTCTTTGCTCATACGGTACTCACGCTCCTCTGTCTACACTCTGGTTGACTGATGTCGGTTGCACATCTCAGGGTAACATGATTAACATGGCGCTAAATTCTCCACACACCTGTTAACCATTGGGATGCTTTCAACCATCTTCAAACAGCGCTGCCTATCGCATCTTTATTTGTGTTCAGACCTTTTTAAGTCCATATGTGCTGATGTGAGAGGAAATGTGGCTGTTGTGAAGATGCAATGTTTGACCGACATGCAAGTATTTATTTTATCTGAACATTTTTCTTAGAATTAATTCAAGAAAAAAACATTTGTAGTTGCTACCATGATTCCATCACCTGACCTGAAATCTATCAGCCTGTGCCCTCTTAAGCCTCATGTCATGTTAAACGATTTGCGATGCTACATAATTACCCCTCACATAAATAGCATAAAGGGCCACCGCAACATAAACAAGATGAGAGCTGGTGATTGTTCTTGATTACGACCATCTAACACGCTGATTACCCGCCTGCATAGGCTTCCCTCTGAGCGGGCTTATCAGGGTGTGCAACTGTTCCCCTCCGCTACAGGAAATGAGGGATGGGGTACGTTCAGGGGCGTGTGGTGAGAATGCAGCCCGGGGAGGGTAAGGAGGGGTCAGTATGCACTATAATCCTCTGAAGTCCAGTTTACTCCACCATGATACATCAGGGGTATTAGGAAATGTTGGACAAGGATCTCACTTAAAACATTAAAAAGAAAAAATAAGTTGATGAGGATGGCAATATTTGTCACTTTGGTTAAG
This sequence comes from Lophius piscatorius, assembly GCA_009660295.1. NCBI lineage: Eukaryota > Metazoa > Chordata > Actinopteri > Lophiiformes > Lophiidae > Lophius > Lophius piscatorius. The sequence continues at coordinate 1,464 of VRLP01007611.1, read as the reverse complement.
AATTCTAGTGATACGAGCCCCTTACCTTTCTTCGTTCATAACAGTCATATACAATAATATAAAAAACCTAATGGAAGTTTTAAAGTATTTTTTGTATTTCTATTTCGACATATACCAAAAATATTGCTTTATCGTGAACGATGACTGTCATCCTCGGACCGTTGTGTGTTAAGTGTGAAGACAAGCTGTCTAATGAAAGAATGAAGCCATCATAAGCTTTGACACCTTGACTCCACCATGCAGGGTTATATTCGACATCCTACACACATGAGCTGGGGTTCTAGGACAGCCTTTGACTGGACCGTCTTTATTCCACATGGTGCGCAGTCACTGGACCTCTTTTCAACAGAATTTGAATTTAACAATAGATCTGGAGAGTCCTGAAGTAAACCTTTAATTGCTGTATTTTCCAATGTATACATATTTTCAACTATGTGAAATATTTATTTATAGAATCATGACAAATTAAGCAGAGCTACTTCTTCTTGTTATACTTTCAGTACATTTCAAATCCAGTTCTTTTCATGTCTAGTTGAGTGAAGAATAAATCAATCAATCAATACTTCCACTTTACTATCATTTTTACTTTACTTTTTTTCTACACAAGTTTGTTACTATTTACGTAAAGAATATATTTACTTTTCCACCCTCTGGAAATACATACATATCTCATCTCATGTGTCCTAAACAATTTGTAATGTTTTTTTCTATCTTACTGTGATGACTTTACTAATAAGATTCTTGCATTTCAGTTGAGATTTAGTTAACCTCTTCAAACAATCCTCCAGCAAACCCTTTGCCACACCTCGATAGACACTGTTTACTCACGAATATACTGTATTTTATGTCATATTCATATTAAAACTAGGCCTACAGCACGGGTACATCCATGTGAAGTAATGTCCCAAAAACAGTGTTTTTCTTTAAAAAAGAGATCCGCCTAATAAGTAATATATGCTCTATTAGAGTAAAATATGATTTATAAATATGATAGAGCTCTTTGAGTCAATTCATAAGCACCAAATTTGGGGTAAATCAGACCAACACTTAGGAAGTCTTGGCCAAAAAACTGCCTTTTTCGTAAAAAGAAATTAAACAAAATTCCCCCTTATGAGTAAAATATAGTCTATTACAGTAAATATGATAAATAAATGATTATTCCTTTGGGTCGTTTCATATGCACCACATTTGGACTAAATCGGACCAATGGTTAGGAAATTATGGCCACAAAGCAGTGTTGTTCATAAAAGAGCTTCCCCTGGGGAGTAGTAAATAATAATAATAATACATTTAATTTATAATGCACTTTACATTTGGATCAAATCTCAAAGTGCTACAAAGCAAAAGCAGATAAAAGCATCAATAAAAGAATAAAATAATAACTATATAAAAGCCTGACCAAAAAGCAGCAATGTTAATTAAAGTTATAGGTTCTGCTAAAAAGGAAAGTTTTAAGTCCTTTTT
>VRLP01007610.1:0-20865 GCA_009660295.1 Lophius piscatorius | reverse complement strand
AATACTATACAATAATAATAATAATGATAACAACAATAATCATCATCATGAGCATCTTGTGATCAGTGGACATCCAGCAGGTCCACAGCAGCAGATGCAATCACTAACCATGTGACCTTACAGGGCGAGAAAACACAAAGACTCCAGGGAAGAAGTCAAGTTAGTAACATGCATTTAATCCATTAAAATGCATTAATCCATTTAACATGCATTAAACCATTTAACATGAATTAATCCAGTAACATGCATTAAAGTGAGAGATCCCCTAGCAGTCTAAACCTATAGCAGCATAGCTAAGAGCTAGCTTATGCCAGCCTTAATTATAAACTTTATCATAAAGGAAAGTTTTAAGCCTACTTTTAAATGTAGAGAGGGTCTCTGCCCCCCGAACCAAGATTGGAAGATGGTTCCACAGCAGAGGAGCCTGATAGCTGAAAGAAGCTGCATCTACCCCCTTTCTGTCATCCTTCCATCTCCTCTGCTTTGATAATTAGTGCTCACAAAGTCCCTTTCCCACTCTCGAGAAGTATCCATAGAAAAGACCTCCCACTCCAAAATAGGATCAACTCACTCATTTACAGATGAAGTATCTAGAGTTTTAGTTACTACCATGAAAACTTGATACAGCAAATTTGAGCAAACCTTTTACTCAGAGAGAGAAAAGAGAAAAGCCTGTGTTCTTTGGACCATTATAACTCAGGGGCTGGAAAAAATGGGAACAACTAAAGTGAGATTCAAGAACGGGAAACTCCCAGTTCATTGTAACAGGAAAAGCAATGTCCTAACACACCGAGGAACGTTAAAGGTGTCTGTCATGTTAGCTGAAGTTCTATGGAGAAAACCTCATCTCTATTCACATCCATGCCTCCAACATCTGCTGCTGGGGCACTCCAGAGATCATTAACCCTTTCCCTGCGCTTCAAGGCTGCTTTTCTTTGTTGCAAAGAGGAATTCATGAAAGAAAGAGAGCATTAAGGCAAGCTGGGAGACAACTTTATAGTGAATTAAATCTCTTTGAGGTCAAGTGTTGAGGGCAAAAACATAGACTGGTTGTTCATGTACAGATTTACCCCAATTCTCTCTGGAGTGCAGACCTACAAAACACTATAAAATCTGTAAATAGCAATGGTTTGAACAAAACGATTTCTTACACTATGCAGGTTGAGGTTAACAGTACTTGTTTCACAGTGGTTTCCACGGTGAAACATAAGCCTGGAGCACAGTTTGAAACAAGATGCCTTTTTGTGGTTAGCAGCTCATTATCATGTTTTTCAACTCACAACCCACAGAATATGTGCATGGTATTTGATGGCTTATGTGTCTTGTATGTGTTCTCGTACAGGTGTTGAACAGGAAGGCCAGTTTCTAATTGGCAAAGAGAAAACCAGTCTCAAACTGGCATTCTGGAAAGCCATGAGCTTAACATCACCCATTTGTACATGAGTTAAGGTTAACAAACCAACATCTATTTTCCTCTTTGTTTCCCCTGTACAGAAACTTCAGACTTTTCAGAGCTTGTCTTGCCTGGAACTCTCAGCCACTGAGGGATGTCAATCAAGCCGGCCCCCTTCCACCTCCGAGACCTCCAAGCAGTCATATTCGGACTTCACTGCCTTGCCCAAGCTTGGACTGGAGTCACGGCATGAAGTTGCTCGAGATGACGAGGAGGAGGAGGATTCATCCTACGAGGATATGGATAGCGATTCAGCTTGTAGTGTTGATTCCTGGCCCAGATCTGCTCTCAGCATCGTGGGTAGTAAACACACCCTCTGGAAGGGTGATTGCGGGACACAGAGGGACTCTTTCCAGCTAGGGGGAGAGCTGGATCTTGACCAGATTGAGAAAAACTGAACATTTTATAGGAGACTTTGAAAGTCCATTTCTGGACTTGTGTAAAGTAATTGGACACTGAGGATGTACCAAGAGATGACGATGAGAAGGGTTGAAAGAAATTGGGTGAGTGTCTGCTTTAAAATGAAAAGCTAAGGAAAGTGATAGATGAGAAAGAAATGATTAAGCACGTTGTTAACAGCTGGTTTCTTCATGTTTGCCCTGAGCATTGTTCCTGTTAGAATCCAAAAGCCGTAAATGTAGTCATTTTGAAATGGGTATTCAGTTTTACTCAGGAGTTGGAAAGTGAGGGTTAGTCTTAAATGGCCCCACTCTCCGTCTGTTCAACCTGATGACCTTTCCAAAGTAAGCTAGCCATAGATTTTATAGTACTGTAGCTGTAGCTGGGCTCTCCTGTACTTAGATCAAGTTTACTTTTTCCAAAAGAAGCTGTGGGGCCTCAAGGATGGAAAAACGTGAACGGGGTAAACAGGAAGTGTCTTCTAACAAACCTTGACCTTCTTTATTTTGAGTGCATACATGAAAATCATATTTTTGTTGTTGAATGTAGGCTCAATAAGCTTTATGAGGTGTTCAGAAAATGAAAGTGCCTTCGTTTGGATGCTTGCCCTGAACTCTTCAAGAAACTGGCCTTTGGTTGAATCCACCTTTTCTGCCCTTTTTGTAGTTTCTTTATATGCAAATTTTATATTTGAATTTGACACTGAAGTTTTCAGTTCTGATATTGGTGTATATTTTTCTAAGTGACTGTTTTTTATGAGCTGTTTGTGAAGGAGCGAGAGTACAAGGCCAATGTTCTGGCAGAATGACATGAAATAAATTTGCAACTTGCCTTCATGTTGTTGTATTCATTTCAGCATAATGGTGATTGCTCAAGATTGCTGTGCAAGACTTTCTCTTTGACAGTTCAAAGGTCTCAATCATTGCAAAGTTTCCATCTACTGTGTAGAAGCTCTACTCTTTTCTTTTACCATTTTATTTCAGCTCACTCACTCAAACTTCTTTTAAATATATTTTATTATTTTATGTCTATTTATCGGTAAAATTCAATAGCTTTCCTGTTTTCAATGCGGCCTCCTAGCTCTTTGTCGTTTGACTAATACAGTAAGTTAGGTAAACATATGTGTAAAGTCCTTTTGCTCACCAGTACAAAGAAAATGACAGGAACTTTAGATATGGAATATCCCTGGCCAGTAACCTGCCAATGACCAGAGGAGTTGATGTTAGGAGAAAATGTCCCAGGCCCTGTGAGGCAGACAAACAGACATGTTGGCTGGCAAGTTAGTTCCTCCCTGGGATTTCCTATTGTGTCTCTTTTATGTCTCTCCAAGTGCCTAAAACAAACTCAGAGCACCTGCCACTATTTTATAAGCCAGGTCTGGATTTAAGACTTATGTCGTCAATATTGTTGGCCAACAGAGAGGTCGACTGCTGGAATAAAGCGATACGACAGATTGTTTTTCTAACACATGGAGGAAAGCCCTGCCTGCACGACAGTGTTTACAACCAAAACAGGATGTTCCAGTCAGTTGCACCTTTTCCTTTTATTATGGCCATGAAGGAAGATGTCTAAATTATCGAGTCAGAAGTGTTGACTCAAACACCCACCCGTTCATACACACACAAACACAGACGCACATCGTCAAGGCAGGAACCTCTCACCTTTCTAATTCCCAATCGGTGACATTTTGTCTCAAGGTTTCAAGAATAGGGATGATTTAATGAAAAGAAGAGCAGAAAATAAAAAGATAGAAAATAGAAAGCTCACACTGGCTGAGGGTTCAACATCTTTTCACACCTCACTTTTTCAACTTGACACAAAAGGCTGGAAATGTAATATCCCCTTACCATCAACAGTCTGGTTACTTCCAAAGGTCAATGAACCACACAATTACAGACACACGCACACACATATTTCCTCTCTGGCAGGAAGTGGCAGGCTAAGCAGGGGAGAGAGTAAATATCTGAGGTAAATGCGCTATAAATAGGGATCATAGTAGCTGTGGCTGGCAAAGAGAGACAGTGGAGAGAGACAGGAAAGTCTGCGTTAAACAAATTAACTTCGTCCTAGACTGCACCGCCTCGATTACATGTGAGAAAAACATTGACTGCATTTTCAATGAAAGCTGTGTTTTCCATTGTCAGCAAATTCACCTGAAGAATACCTTGGGAACTACAGAGGAGCTCAGAATAATTGCTATTTATTTGTAAGCCGTTTTACACACGCTGTTTTTGTCTATCTGAGTAGCATCATCTCAGATTCAAGTGGAAAGTTTCTTGTTTTCTCCCGCTTTGGGTGGGGTTTACCATTTGCATAGTGGATAGTACAGGTGGCTGCTCAAAAATTGTGAAACAGGTATTACTGCATATGAGCATACGAGCAGGAAACGGGAAAGAAAGAGCAGTACAGAAACAAAAACTATTTAATAATTAATAATAATGCATAAAAATAAGAAAATTACAAGATGTAATAAATGAGCTTAAGGTTTGAATATCAGTAATAATTCAGTATGATTTGTAATCTACTGAAAATATGGAAGTTGATAGTTGCCTTTTCTGTGTGGATGCATGCTGCCCGCTAAGCAGTGCTAATTTTATTGCCCACAATTCTTTTTGCATGATTTGTCCAATAGATTGGATTTTCATACATACTTAGGAAAGGTTATGGCCCAAGGAACCATCCATTGGATTTTGGTGATGATCAGATATGGTACTCTTGACCAGATTTCCTTTTTTTTTTTAGAGGATAATTAATTTTTACCTCAAGATTTCTGCTTAAAAGTTCATAGATAATACCTGGCATACACAAATTCCGCTTGAGATTAACCACACCTCAATGTATGATCTGGATCCAAGGAATTTTTATATTCATAGGGCTCAAGGAAAATTTCTCTTGCAGCTGTAAAGAACTTGTAGTAAAATTTTGCTGCTTTAGTGTGCATCAGACTTGATGTATATATGAAATCTACTGAGGTGAATCCTTAAGAAAGTGAAATATTGTTTTTCTCAAAAATTCATCAAAACGATGCTTATGCAAATTATTAGATGGGGTTTTCATAGCCAAGCAATCAAAATTATCACAGGATGTCTCAGCTACTTCAGAATCTGAGCTGCATGGATGGAGTTTTGTGCAATCTGTGTGCCGTGTGCTTTACAATTAATATTAAATATAATAATCAAAAATAAATAACTTGTCCAGGGTGAACCCTGCTTGTCATCAGATATCAGATTTTACCCCGCAAATGATAGGGGATTTATTGATAATGGAAAGATTATAACATAATCCTCAATATTGATGGACAATAAGTTGATTGTAATAATAAACTTATAGGTAGACACACATTTCCACAACGTATAACTACAGTCGCTTGCTAGATACAATAATAAAAGAGCTTAGTATATTAAACTCTGTAACATTACCGACTTCTGTAAAAGGAATATAAATTAAAGTTATTTAATGTGTATGAATATACAATATTTTCCAATTCTCATGAGTCTCGGTTCAGGACTCATGAGGCAGAAATGCTGAGAGCCACTCCCATATTTTGTGCTTTAGTGTAGTCAAATTAATCTTCCTGCCCGGACAGCTGTGTTTATCTGGCTCTATTCGTCTACTTGTATGTGCGCATGTGTTAGCAGACACCTATCGTAGTTAGACAGGTGGCCGGCAGTGTCACATGTCACTGATTGACTAATGCTCTCCTGAAGGTGACAGAGGGCAACCCAACACTTTGTCACTATGGTTCCCATGAATTCTGTACCCTCCGCTCCACCCCTGCATCTTAGTGTGGTTTATATCTTAATAGTCTCCAGTAAAAAAACACGAGAGCACCTGGAAACCTAGGTAGTGTAAACCCTTTTTCTATTTCTGACATTACAATGTCACGTATGTTGAGCTACCATGCTTTTCATGCAAGAATCAGGAATGGAATCCTTTAGAGAAAATTCCTTCCTCTGGCTTACTGTCTTTAAAATCCGACAACAATATGCATGAACGTTTATTCATCTATTTTTTTAGGGTCTCGTATAAGGATATGCTTTAGTTGTATGTGGTTCCTCGGGAAAACAATTTGTCCTTTATAGAAACATCTGCCCTAGTCACATTAAAGGAATTGCCCAAAGGGTTGGTGTTTCGATCATTTTTTCATTATCATCATCACTGATTACTGTAGGATACATGTATGTACAGGGAGACTAGGCCCTTCCCTGTCTGTCTGTCCAATATGACAAACTGAGAAGGTGGTGATCAGCTGTGCTTTTGTTGACTTGTCTCTGATAAACTCCCCAAAAATGCTGAATTCCCGCTATGGCACTTCTCGTAAATCTTGTTCATTTTATGGGGAGCAGATGGCAACACTGTTTGGTGTTGATTTGCTTTGCCGTATTCACAGCAACTCATTTAAGATGAAGTGTTTCTCAAAGGACTGGTGCTGCCCGGCCTCTCCCGAGTGCCGTCAGACCACGGACTATATGAAAATAACATATGCTGCTAAGCATTCATTTCATTTCGGAAATATGTTGCCATGCCACGCAAACATTTCGGTTGTGTATGGGCTCCTGATCCAGCAGCATGTGTATTATAAAAGTTGAGAGAGGAAAGTGGGCGAAGGGCAGTTTTACTCAGTGGAAGTACACATGCTGAGAGAGGGGAAACACATGTCCTTTTTTTCCTTTGAGTCCTTTTTCTTTTGTGAGCTAAGGGTTGGTCCTCACAGGAGACTGGCTGTTGAATAGCTGCATACACAGTGATGACTGAGTGCCAAACAATGGGTGACTGAAATAGACATGTTTTTACGGCTAGCCAACATTCATCAATCATAGAAGTCACATCTGGGTCGACTAGTCCAGACTGGAGTAAGTTCCTCTTGGTCCAAATCCAGAGTGGCTGCTTCTTATGAATCATGTGTAAAACGTCAGCGATGTTGTTATTGAATATCTGCAGACAATAATGAAGAGATCATGAGGGAAAACATCAAACACACATCAGACAAAACTCAACAGAGCACAAACTTTTGCCAGGGCCACTTCAATTTCTCCATTATTTCATTACACTTAAAAATAATTGTCCCATCATAGTTTGATCTTCATTATATGAGAGCATGAACTAAAAAAAACAACTAGCAATAGACTTTGTAATCATTAGTTTGGTTGTTTAATTTGAGAAAAGTAATATTTCTCCAATGGCGTATTTTTCTTCCGATCCATCTCTGCCTCCGGTTAATAGGCTTCCTCCCAGTCTAAAAACATGCAATATAGTTGAATTGATGGACTATAAAACTATCTGTTGGTGTGACTGTGACTTTGAATGGTTATTTGTCTCTATGTGTTGTTCCTGTGATGAGCTAGTCCATGGTGTACCCTGTCACTTGCCCAATAATAATAATAACTGGGATAGGCTCCAGCCTGCATGCAACCATGAACTGGATAAGTGGTTCCTGAAGATGGATAGATAGGTTTTCCATAAACCCTATAAATAGATATATTCTGGATCACCCAATCAGGAATATTACTCGGCTCCAGATCATATTTTGTTATTTGAGAGGTCTTATTGGGATTTCCTGTCATCCTGGTACAAGCAGTGTAGCCATTATCCACAGTTAGAATACAGAATTGCATAAGGATAAATAATCTTTCTGGATTTTGGATAATTCCAGATAATGATCCTGATCACCAAATTAAACCTTGTGTATTATTACCTTCTTTCTTACCAGAACAGGGCTGCTCTTTGACAAACATAACATTTTTCTGTAGATCAACAAGTAATCATTCCCTTTAGACTTACACGTCAGCTTGATTTGTTCATAGCAACTCAAATACTCTTACTAAATTTGATTACAGAATGAAATCCTTAGATTTTGTGAAGGCAGAGTAAACAACTGATGTTTGTTTTCCGATGTTACCGAGCAGACAGGGTTGAGTCAGGACATGTGAGCTGGTATCAAACAAAAATCATCAATTTCTCAGGAACGACTATCAGACACAACCTCAGGACTGTGAAAACAGCCTGCATGTGTAACATTCACCCTTGGTATAAGGGTCACAGAGAGGAGTTGTCATTCCAGTCTAGCCAGCTTGTGGCTGGTACAGGTTTAAGTTTTGATCGCCTCTCAATTTCTTTATGGAATTTATTTTTTTGAATTGTCAAAGTCCAAGTACTTATTTTTCACTAAAAAGACTCCAGGCAGAAAACTCAGCTCTCCATTATCACATTTAAGATGTGACTTAACAATTTCACCTTTGACCTTTACAACCTGCACCTGCTTCATGGGGCTCTCTGAACTCCAGAGGCTAGGCCTTGAGGTGCAGCCAATAGTCACATATTTTCTCTGAACATGGGTTGCTTCACCCTAAGAGACAGTGTTACCATACGTCACTGAAACCCAGTATGAACTGCTCTTAACCTCAGAGGCTGTTTCACAATCCACCTTTTTTCGCATAGACTTCAAATGGACCAGATGAGCCCCTCCGCACTCACAATTTATGGAACAACAAGATTAAATAAATATATGAGTGAAACCTAAATCAAGAGAAAGTTACAGACTATAGAGTCCCTTGAACTTATGTTGGATCCCAGTGACCCATCATGAATTCCCTTGTGGGAAGAGTGCCTTACGTCTGTGTTGGAATAGATTTTCCAGCTCTTGTTCATTAAACTATGTGCAGACTCACTACTCTCACTTATCTGCTCTGTAGTAAGTCAAGTTGAAACCCGCTGTGACATCAGCCACTGGCTTGTGGGTTACTGATTTGAAGCCTCGTTGTTTGGCACCACGGTCATGGTCATGGTCTTTTGTCCCGACAGCAGTCAGACTTTTGAACAGCACACTATAGCACTGTTGTTAAGTCTAAAACACTACACACCATTCATCCGTTCCTCATTATAAATGCCACACACCATGTGTGGTTCCCTTAAAAACGCAGTTCATATCTGCACAAAGAGATATAGATATTTTAAATTTGTATTTCTATTTGAATTTGAATTGTATCCATATGTTTACTCTTTATTATATGTTTCATTAACTTTAGAGTTTCTCTAACATTTAAATTTCCCCCAATGGGTTTGATGAGGTTCTATCCATTTGCATACCTACCTACTTAAGTACCCAACATTAGTGACTTATCTCTTAGCGGATTGCTATGCCTCGTTTATCAAAGGTTTGTCACTTTATCTCTTCTATCTGCCATCCAGAATTAGAGGAGTTCATAAGATTGCCCATGTTAGTTTGATAGCATATCAAATATAAGTTTCTTTTTGTAGATGAGGACTAAATTTGAGGTTTATCTGTGTAGAGATGCTGATTCTGGATAGCTTTTTCCACTTTCTTCAAAAATGTATATTAACATTGGTTATTTTTATTATACATCTTTTGCCAATATTATGGAAAATAATGGTCCAATACACAGATATGTTCATGCTGCTGGAAAACCCAAAAGAATATACTTTTTATAACATAAGTAAATTAAAAAAACAATTAAAAGATGCACACCTTACGATCCCTAAAAATTGTGTGTGAAGTTTTGTTGAATTCCATCCATCAAGGAGACATGATCATACATAAGGGTGGACAAAGGAACACTTTTGGTAGGGTTGTAAAGCTTTCAAGACATGGACAACTCAGGATGCTACTGCACTAATTGCAGTTGGATCCAGATCCGAATTGGCGTGAAATTCCATATGTAAAATGTATCTGTTCCTATTAATTAAATATTATAAAATCAAAGAAAAGTATATACAGAGTATATGCTCATTTCTCTATTTTTACTGTACTCCTTTCAACTATAATTATACAAATTACTCAAACAGAATATAGAGTGAAGGCAAAGCAATGTATATTAATATCTTCCAAGATTTGTCTGTGTACAGACTGCAGAATCATTTGTACAGCAGGAGCTTAGGACAGTATGAATTTATGAAAGTTATTTTCAGCTGCAGCAGAGTAGCAGATTCACATCTAATCAAGTATTTATCGGAAAACTATAATGCTTCAGTTTTCATTTGGCAACCTTATAAAGAAAGTGAGAGCTTGTCAGACTTTACATGTTGATATGGTAAAACTAGCAGATGAATCAGCAAAAAATGGTGAGGAGGAGAAAACAAACAGGAGAAAATTGGAACAGCACCCAACCTGGTTGGACCGTTGAACAAACTGGTATGTGGGTGGTGATTGGAGGTCCAGTAACAAGCTAGGAGGCCTAACGTTTCTAGCTCCAACAGAGTTTTTCTTCCCATAATCTGCATGTTCCATTTTTACACAGTGTACAAGGTGAGTAGAACATTTGCATGACCGAGGCCGACAATGTCTGTAATTTCCTATCATATAGTTAAATATCCATATTTAACTATATGATATTGTATATATGATATTTAACTATCATATAGTTAGATATCCATTTTTTTCTGCCAACTAAAAAAACCAAAGAAAACAAAAACAAATTACCCATTTCTTTGACATATTTGATAAAGTTTCCACTTTGTACGCAAACAAAAAATGTGTTATTAACACAGCGAGTTCATTAAACCGTACACAAGCAGTACGGCACACACATTAAGGAGCTGTGCATGATTTGAAATTGATGCAGGAGACCCATCGTTTATAGAGAAGGGTTGGGTACATTAAACACTCAGAGTGAGAATAATGAGTCTGATGCCCATCTGATCCTCTCTACCATCCCCCGGTTGGAACCTGCAGGTGCATACAGGTAAGGCGCCTCATACAGTCAGACATCTATGAACATAGATGAGTGTGCAGTAATCGCTGATTATATCACCACAGAGTTTAGCCGGAGGGCAAACATCAAACGAAAAAGCTAAATAGGCTCAAATGAAGGCCCTGGATAAACAGGTTAGTAGGTATCTGGCCGATGAACAAACACAGACAGTGACACTGGTAAGTAACTTTATCATGTCATGAAGAACAAACCCATTCTGAGGACTTCATAACAACTCAAATGGGATTAAAATACTACGTACTTCCCTCTTTTTAAAAAAAAAAAACTGTCCAGAACTTCTTTAAATGTATATTATGTAACATTTGTGCATTTTATTGTGAAAATATGTAAAACAACTTAACTTTCACAGATCAGCCATAACATTAAAACCACCTTTCCCGATAGAGTTAAGGTTTTTGCTGCCAAAATAGCTCTGTGATACATCATCAGTGTTCTGACACAATTCTATCAAAATCATACCTTTTCATGAATCTGTGCTATAGTAGCTCCTCTGTGGCAACAGACAACTCCTCGTGCACATTAATGAGCCTTGGGCGCCTATGACCTTGCCACTTGGTCACTTGAACGCTTTGTAGTTTCTAAACACTGCAGAAAGTGAGCATCCAATGAAAGCTGCTGTTCTGGAGTTGCTCTGATCCAGTCATCAAACCTTAATTTTTATCCCTTGTCAAAGTCACTGAGATCCTTATGTTTTCCCATTTATTCTGCTTCCTCTTCATCGACTTCATCTCATCTCTCAGGCCATCTAATATTTCGAAACCCACTGACAGGTGCCACGGTAATGACATAATCAATTATGAATTTGAATTAAATTTTGTATTTCTGTAGATTATCCCAACTGTTATAACATGGTTTAATCCTGAAAAAAAAGTAAGAGTGATTTTCATTTGGTTACCAATCTAAAGCGTCTAAATCCCATTTTCCTCCTCAGCTTGCTGTAACATCCAACCAAATAAACAAAATTAAAAAAACACCACATGATGTTATAATTTGTGATAAAAAAGTAGGTGCTTGTTGACTTTGCGACAATAAAAAATATAGAAGGCCATTATTTTTGTGATGCTCTCACCAACAATTATTAATTATGCAGGGTAAGAAGGGCTATATATATCTATATATATTTATATATAGATATATATATCTATATCTACGTATATATATCTATATCTATATAGATTGGCACAAAATTGACCACAGGTGTGTGTCAACAGATGTTTGTCTTTCTGTGTTGGCCCTGCGATGACAGACAAAATGTATCCAGTGACACGTTTGTCAACAATAGGAATGTCATACATTTTGTTGTAATTGTTTATATCCCTGCAGAAGAGACTCAACTGTATGAGGCAGATATATGTCCATACAAGCACAATGGAGCGGTCCAAATCCACGAGGAAACAAACACAGTGCCAGTGTTTACACCAACACTTATGATTGTTAACCCAAGTCCGCGAGATGTTTTCTATTAGTGACTTTTAAAAAACAAACAATGACAGACATACCCCCCAACAGTTTCATCACTCCAACTGTCTGTTGCCCAATATGTGCAATAAATAATTATTTGACAGTGCATTTAAACTTCATTCAGGACTGTTGTAATATTCATAAGATCAAGGACCTCATCTTAATGTTCTGGCTCTGAGACAGCAGTAACAACTCTTATATTTTATCCAGTTAACTACTCATTAAGCGACGGTAGCTGCATGATTCATGTTCACAGGCTTGTCTATATTTTTTTCTTTGATTTCCAAAATTTGAAGGGAGGAGTAACAAACAGGATCTTAGGTCGCCACCATATCTTGTGGGAGAAGATGTTCTTGATGCGGCTGCTCTCAGCGTTCCAGGTTCCCACGAGGTACTGACAGATGACTAAAGTGTGTGAGCTGGTGTTGTTGCTTTGGTGTGGGTCCTCGTCAAGGATAGACGTAGATAGTCCTGTTTGATCTAGTTGGGAAGAGAGAAAATTAGAGTGCTTAGAAAATCCTGGCTAAAGCATTGGCTCCTTAGTGTTATCACTATTGAGGTTATTCTCACGAGTGAGGTATTTCTCACTCATGTTACTTTCCTCAACTAAACAAAGCCTTCAAGTTTTGTCAGTTTTACCTGTAACGGACAAAACATGTAGATGCTTAATTCATTTTTATTCAAACTTGTGAGCCTCTCTCTGGAAAGGATTTAGCTTTTATTGACTTGACTGTTATCAGTCCTCTAATTTTTTTCACTTCCCTTAACATGCTTGGCCTCATTGTCGTACACAAAAGAACAAGCCAAGTTAGTCATTGTGTAAAAGCATACTCCTGAATAATCAAGTGCAAACAAGTGGTGTCTTTATGAGGTACACGGTGAATAATAAAGACAAATAAATGGGAACGACAGGGAGAACAATCAAGCTCTATAAGTGAACGGCCTGTTTTATCTGCCTACCTGTATGCTTCCGTGTGTGACAAAAGATAAATGCTTCCTGCAATGTTTGCAAAGTGTATGGTTTACAGTTGTGTGCCCTTCTTCTGCACTATTTGATTATATTTCTGCATTAGCCTTTCAGCAATCATACAGTCTGGTTTGCCCCTGGAGGAGTATAGTACTAAGTGAATCAGTGGATGTCCTTCACATGTGCCTTGGGATTTGGACATATCCTCCTGTTCCAGCTCTTCTTTTTTTCATCATATCTCCCCTCGTTTGACCCACACTCATAATCAGTTAGATGAAGGGATTGGGAGGAGAGTTGGAGGAGGAAGCAGAGACGGGGATCTCCTCTTCGTCTTTTCTCTGATCTGATCCTTCTTCTCCCTACCTCAAGGTTAGGGAGTAAAGTTCGTTCTGAGGCAAGAAGTCAAACTGTCACTTGTGCTCCAGTTTAACAGCTTTCCTGCCGCTTCGTGGTCTATCTGTCTAAACGACAATCCACAGGCTGCTGAGGAGAATGAGGCACACACATACAAACACAAACGCACTCACACACACACACACACACACACATACAAACACACACACAATCACACACACACAGACACACACACAATTACACACACACACACACACACACACACACACACACACACACACACATACAAACACACACACAATCACACACACACACACACACACTTTCACGCATATGCTGAGTGGCCTATGCATGTAACAATAATATCATAACCACAAGTCTAATATTGTGTAGGTTCCCCTTTTGCTGCCAAAACAGCTCTGAGCTGTTCAGGGACTGGACTCCATAAGACCTACGAAGGTGTGCTGGGATATCTCACACTAAGATGGCAGCAGTAGATCCTTGATGTCCTGTAAGATGTGGGGTGGGGCCACAGATGCTCAATTGGATTAAAAACTGGGGAATTTGGAGGCTTGATAACCACTTGTGGTTGTTATCCTCTAATCATTCATGAACCATTCTTGCAGGGTGGTTGGCTGCTTTAGCCCCGAAAGAGGCCACCGCCATTAAGAACTATAATTTCCATGAAGGGGTGTTCTTGCTTTGAAAAATGTTAAGACATGTGGATCATGTTGGAGTAATATCCAGATGAATGACAGGGCTCAAGGCCATCACCTTGTTTGGGGCCAGAGAACTAATTGCACAGTGTTGGAGTGTGTATGATTTATAGTTGTATGACTTTGCGTGATAAAACTAGTTGTACATCACATGATGAAAAGACAATGTGACCAGGCCACCTTCTTCCATTGGTGTGTGTTCCAGCCCTGTTGCTGATATGCCTATTATAGTTGCCTTTGGCGGTGAGCAGGGGTTTGCGTGCACACTTTGACCGGTCCACAGCTTCACAAACCTATAGTTGTAAGCTGTGATGCACGATGGGTTCGGACACCTTTCTATAAAAACAGCAATACGTTTTTAATCAGTTTGTGCTACAGTACAGTTGTTTTTCTGTAGACCCATCATGTAGGTACTGACCACCAAGCTGCAGTACTGGAGATGGTCTGACCCAGTCGTCTGGCCATCACAATTTGGCCTTTGTCGGATTTGCTCACATCTTACCCATACCTGATTCCAAGATATTCCAACATTAGGAACAAGTGTTCACTTGCTGTCTATTTTACCCCAACCTCTCACAAGTGACATTATAATGTGATGACCTTTATAGTTCACTTAACCTGTTGCTAATCATAATGTTATGTGTGATTGGTGTGTGTTTATGCATGCTCTCAGCACACTTTTATCTGAGAGAAAGGGAGGGATGCGTTGCGAAATTTAGTGGAGAGCTGAATGAATGAATGATGGAACCAGGAATGCAGCAATGTCAAAAAACCAAACAGCTTCCCTTGTGCAAATGTACTGTGTTCAAAGCCTAACCACATATTTTTTCACCCAAGCATGAGTGTGAGAAAGCCACAAACCATTTTTCAACTTTTGTCCTTCACATGCTGCATGATTTTTCAGCTGGGGTAAATATGGATAGATTCTGCACAATGTGCTCTACAAGGGCCTTGTAAGGAATTACGGTTTGGAAAGCCCCATAGAATGTGTTCATTTTCCCTCGCCATTGCTCTCCAGCCCACTCCACCCGGTTATTATGGTAGGGTTGCTCTCTAGGGATCCCCAACACAGACGCTACTTTGGAAACCCAAGCATGTTGGACCGCCTGCATTTCAGCAAAGGAAAAAAGTGGAAGGAAAGGATGAAGAAAGGGAGAGAACAGCCTGTTGCTGCCTGCATCTTCCTGAGTCTGTGATTTCACTCCACTTTGAATGTAAACAAACAAAAACATGAAGGGAGGAAAACATGGGCACAACGGGAAAAAAATAGACGAGGCAAAAGAGGAGAGAGAAACAGTTTGCAGGCAATAAAATCTTGGCATGAGGCATGAGATACAAGCACACACTTATTTACTGGTACGTCTGCCAGACTCTGGGGCAGAAAACACATCCAGGCCCAAAAAATTGCTTCCAGAGGACTCTCTATGAAGCCTGTGACAAAGTCTTGACACACTGAAATTATTTGCAACAGGAAAAAGATTTCTGCTTTGAAGATTTAGTGGTTTCTAAAACGTAATATTGGGACATTGACAGACGATCACAAGATTTACTTGTGGGGTCATCCTGCTGCAGGAGGATGAAATAGTGATCGGTTGTTTTACGGCTCTGCATAACTTGGTTCAATCGTTTTTGCAAAAGAAATACCACAGCCTCAGAGGATACCCACAAAATTGTGTTACTAGTAATTACAAAAGCCTTGCTTTTGCTCACGATGAGCAAATGTAACTTTCATATTACGCCGCATATTACTTCAAGAAACTATTTGTGGCTTTTTGAAGCAGGCTATCCTGGGATGACAGACAAATTATATTATTCATAAATTGGTGCATGATGACCAGCCATGAATAGGTCACAAATTAGTGTATTTCTGGTGCTGGTCCCAAGGCCAGATAAATGGGGATGGTTGTGTCAGGAAGGGCGCCCGGCGTAAAACCTATGCCAAATCAGTATGTGTAGCACAAAATTGATTTTTAAGCCCTATTGGTAACGATAGCCAGCAGGGTACCGGCGGTAACTGGATGGAAACAGATGATCAGTTCCCTGAAAGGGAACAGTCGAAAACGGAAAAAGAAGAGATATTGATGCTAGACGAAAGTTCCTCAATCATGCTGACATAAAATCAGACTGATGGCTCTACTGCCAACAATACTCTTGTCAGCTAATTACAATTTCAGATATTCAAGCCCTTCTTTTTTCTTTAAAAAAAAAAAAACAATTACATGACCTGCACAGAAAAGCACCATATTCATGGGTTGGCCGATTCAGACAACATGAAATCAGGGCCAGATTTACAGGAGGATTAGGAGCACAGGCTCCAGATACTTTTTCAGAGTTAGTCGCCAAAACCAGCTAATGCTTCTGCCTGTATTTTCTAAAGATACAAAACAGCTTCTCAATGCTTACTGAGTGAGACCTTATGTGCAAAATATTGCCGTCATACCCAGACAAATCCCTTTTCAGCATCACAAATGGACTAAATGGACTAAAATGTGCCACAATTAGGTTTTCACATTTTTACTCCACAATACCAGACATGGTGCTAGATCGATGTGGGTTGAGTTGGTCCGGTTGTGTTTTACTTCTCCCAATATGATTTAAATCCTTGACTGTGGAGAATGGTAACCATTCTAACTCCTTGTGGAGCCATCTAAAAGCTCTGGGTAGACACAGAAGCCCAGAGAGGGAAGCTTTCATTAATAGGAATTTCTTTCCTTTCTTCCATTTTCTTCATCCCAATTTTATCGCCCCCTGGTGTACACAATGGAGACTGTATGGTTGCATTTCTAGCTGCTAAAACTGGCCAAAAAGTATTTTCAATGCATGTGGTATTGCATGTGTCTACACCATGTGAAGGCAGAACACACTGGATGTACAGCATTAGATACTTATTTTTAGATAGATTCATGAATAAACACACTCACACTACTTTCTGTTTCTTACATATTAATGTAAGGAAAGTGAGGCAAAAATTCCCCCATACGTCATACTTTGGATGGTGGGCAATCATTGAAGCATTGAAAGCGTTGAAAGTTATCCTTTAAGGATGTGAGCCATCCAAATTGTCAATAGGTTGGTGTGGAGCGACAGGCAGCTAAAAAATAGACTGGTGATGGTGTATTTATTTAATCTTTTGTTTACCATCTATTTAGTAAAGGAAGGAAATCAGTTTAATGTCCACCACCCTATCAAGTCAATGCTCCATTATGTTCACAAACCCATCGATTACTTTGTCTGTTTGTGTACAAAGCAGCTAGTATGTACGGTGGGTTTATTTGCTGAAAACACGTCTACTCAAGCTGGAAATAAGCAGCAGAATTGATAATATTCTAATAGTTCCTCAGCACAACCAACACCTTCGTTAAAATCGTAAAAACAAGGTGTGCTTAAAGGTGTGCACTTTCTTTTCCCGTTTCTCCCAATTAATCCTTTATTGGATTGACATCAGGTTTGAGAAATCCCTTGATTTTGTAGATGACTGTCAGTTTCCTCGCAATCACTGCACTGCATTTTCCCTTGGAATAACTTCTTATCACGGGTGTAAAGCCTGTCTGATTATTGCACGAGTTTTATTTTCCAACAAAGAGGATCACACAGCGGTAACCCATGGGGAAAACATGGAAATTGTGAGTTTCTAAAAGATGGAGTGATGTGGGATGCAAAACAAACATGGCTCTCCCTTCTTTTGTGAAATCTAGACCTGCATAGTGCATTGGTTGAACAAAGATCTTATTCAAGGTTTTGTGATAAATACCCAACTGATGAAGGGAGATTGAAAGAAAAAACAAGTTGAATCACTGTTGATCAGACCAGTTCTCCTGCTTTCAACATTTCAGACCGGTCCTAGCTCCCTCATCCAATTCAGATTGGTGTAAGGTTTCTGCCCTCCATCTGTCTGACTGCGTGCCTTACCCAGCCAGCTCTTTTTTCTCAAAGCTAATGGTTGTGCTCAATAACAATTTACATGTTCATAGACATCTGTCGCTAAGTCATGCACTCAAGAAACCTGATTAGCCAACATCTTAATTCTGTTAGAATAACCTAGTTAAGACAGTACTCCATGATCACAGGACACCAAACTAAAATGCCAGACTTTCTCTGTTCTTGATTTGAGACTACAGTGATGCCTATATCACATAGTCACTTACTGTCTGTATTTTTCAGGTCCTTTGTGCTGCTGCTTATTAGGGGAAAATAGTGCCAAATTTTTGCATTGATAAACTCCTTTAGTAATTTGGTTAGATCTGTTTAAGTCTTATGAACTGGTCATTGGAACTCTTCCATTGGTTCTTGGCAAAGATATCTGTGAAGTCAGAGGTGCTCGTTCAGTGAGGAAAAAATATATCGACACGTATAGACCTGAAACTAACATAAAAGAAGGAATGGTCATGATAACTTATTACCAGCAGTCTATGGGAGAAGCATCGAAAATCACACTAAAGCCCAACCAATCTATATGATTATGACATTTGATTAATGAAGGTGTGCATCTACAAAATGAAAGAACAAAAAGCTCCAGGATACTGACTGATTTATCTGTTCGCTGAAGTTTATTTGTTGTTGGAAACAGTGTGATTATAGGCATACTTCACATGGCTAATCTCTTACAATTGAAAATATTCATGAAGGAAAACTTGAGGACACTCAGAGATTTCATAATGCCACCAAGCACATTTTAGAATCCTCTAATGGCATGACGACAATGTTTCTCAAATAGTTTCATTAAACAAATCCTGGATCCGTGCCAGCTCCTGGATATGAATCTTAACCTATTTGCTCCCCTCCACAGCGCTCACCTTTCCCCAATTCTAAAATGTTTAAATATAAATATTACATTGAGATACTTTCAGAACTTTTGAGTTATTCTGCTTACACACACAGAGATAAGGACACACAACATAAAATTCACTTGACCTCTTTCTCCTCTCATTGGAGTAGGTAAAGAGCAAACTTATTGTTCATTACCACCTAAATGTGCCCCTGAATTTTACATAATCTATATTTTTCACTTATTCTCTCTTGCAATGTGGCTATCACATATCCAAATGAAACATTTACTAACCTCCATGGACTATTAATTGTGCATTGGTAGGGAATAAACTAACTCTATGAAACAAAAACTATTGTGGCTATCAGAAAAGTTTAGAAAAACGTAATAATAAACTTAACCGTCAGATATTAATCGATCGTTATTATGAATTCGGCAATCTACCACAGAATATCCATCAACAACGTGGATAATCTACCAAATACGTTTTATTGTATTATGTTACATTGCATCAGCTTATCCGAGCAAATTAAAATTCAGAGTTTATTTTGTTTAGAGCAATTTTTTACTTTAAATCAGAGAATGATCCCAGTTACATGCACATACATTTTTATTACACTAGTATGCAAATTAATCTACAAACAGAATAAATATCATACTTT
This sequence comes from Lophius piscatorius, assembly GCA_009660295.1. Classification (NCBI taxonomy): domain Eukaryota; kingdom Metazoa; phylum Chordata; class Actinopteri; order Lophiiformes; family Lophiidae; genus Lophius; species Lophius piscatorius. Next base: position 1,359 of record VRLP01007610.1, on the reverse strand, counting down.
GAATAGTACATCAATGGAATAGTGCCTTAAACACATCGTCCTATAGGAAACCATGGTAACTCAAGTGTCACAAACCATTTAAATGTTAAGGAAAGATCCTTGTACTGCTTTATTTTTTTATTTTTTACTCATCACATCTCTTATTGCTAAGTTTTAGTTAATATTAATGTTTTTGATACTATTGGTAATCCATCTAACATGTCTAATACTTTAACAACATGTCCTGTATCACATTTATCCAGTTCCAACAATAAATACTCAACAAATAGGAATAAGAATAAAATACTTCACCAGTTGGTAAATACTGTTTAATTATGGTGTTCTAAACCCATCAACAAAGCTACAGTTTTGACATAGGTGGATATCCAAGCATAAAAGCATACGCATAAACATTAAGTATAGGTAATATCACAGATCTCTGGCACAGGGGCAAGAATTTCAGAAATCATTTCAGAAATGTGTTCCATGTGGTTGGTTTGGTCTAGTTTATATCCCCCATAACTTTCTGTTCAGGACAAATGGGTCTGGGTTCATATGGGTGTGTGGGTGATGGAAGCACCCACACATGGAAGATAACCTGTGCAATTAAGAGGGGAGAAATAAATGGGTGGTCTTTCCTGTCACCACAAAGCTAAATTCAATGACAGCAACAGGAAAGATTCATCTAGATTTTGTTAACAACAATCATAACCTCAATATTTTCAGGTTACAATTTGAAAACTTTTTAAAATTTTATTTCTATGATATAAAGAGCTCTGCAAACTTAATTTCATAATAATTTTTTCATATTTGGAGACCAAAATCAAATCAAATATAATAATAATAATAATAATAATAATAATAATAATAACAATAATAATAATAATAATAATATCAGTAATAGCCAATGGAAGCTTAAATTCTTTCTATAGAGTAGATGGGTTTCACTCACTAACAAAACTACACTCTACTCGTACATCTCTACACTTTCGTTTTTTCTTCTTTTGTATGGATGGAAAATTGAGAATTACTTCCTTCCATCATCTTCGCTAAGATAACAAGCTGTTGGCTGTAGCTTCAAGTTCAGCAGACAAACATGAGCGATGAGAGTGGTAGAGATGTTCATATCCATCCCTCTGGGAAAGAGCTGATATACATATTTCCCACATTGTCAAGCGAGTAGGTTACCTTTATAATAATAATAATAATAATACATTTAATTTATAACGCACTTTACATTTGGATAAAATCTCAAAGTGCTACAAAGCAAAAGCAGATAAAAGCATCAATAAAAAATAAAATAATAACTATATAAAAGCCTGACCAAAAAGCAGCAATGTTAATTAAGGTTATAGGTTCTGCTAAAAAGGAAAGTTTTAA
>VRLP01007609.1:0-20866 GCA_009660295.1 Lophius piscatorius | reverse complement strand
CATTTAAAAAAGGACTTAAAACTTTCCTTTTTAGCAGAACCTATAACTTTAATTAACATTGCTGCTTTTTAATCAGGTTTTTATATAGTTATTATTTTATTTTGTATTGATGATTTTATCTGCTTTTTGGATTTGATCCAAATGTAAAGTGCGTTATAAATGAAATGTATTATTATTATTATTAGATTAATTTCAAGTATTATTTGGACTTTTTTCAATCTTGGATTTCAATCTTTTTTACAGAAAAAAAAGATTTTATGTGACAACATTTCACAAACTACATCCTTTAATAACTGAAAAGAACCATATTTCTGTTTCTCTATATAACTTAAATGATATTAATCTTAAATATGGACTTACACATTTCACCAAGTATGATTTGGATATGTTTGTAATACATATAGTAATTGTAATAGTTAGTCTATAGTCTTATTACAGGTTTATAACATAGTAATTATAACGTTATTACAATACAATCAAAATCAACATTTAAATTATAAACACCTAACTGTGTTATTTGGATATGTCTATAATATACGTAATAGTTTTTAAAAAATCTAATATTTCCAAAATTAAACAATTATGGTTTAAAACGAAAAAGTTCCGAAAAATTTTGACGATCTTTCTCACAACTAAATTTGATTTGTAAGCAAAAAAAAAAAAAAAAAAAACTTGATGAGAGATTCTCGGTAACACGATTTGTTTCTTTTTGTTGTTGTTGTTTTTTATCATCTTTTCCCTTCAGTGCATTAAAATCACATTTTTTTGTCAGCACTTTGAAACAAACAAGCAGAACTACTTTATTCCCGTCACGTCTGGAAGGATATTACACAGGCAATTATGGCAAAAAAGAGAAAGTTTAAGGTTACCATGATTAAATTATTCATCTCTGACAATGTCGGCCCTTGGAGTTTGGGAATTGATCTCTCTGTAAACACGCTAAAGCAGGCGAGACTGACACAAATTGCGGAGACGGAGGCGTCTTCGGCGCGCTCTGCTCCCTCTTTCATGTCGCCTCACTGCGGGCCTGAACATCGCTAATGAAAAATGGGAAGACCTCCGGGCGACGAAGGCTGGCTGATTAGATTTGTACACAGGAGATGAGGAGCGCTTTGGAGTCTGACGCCTGTTTTCTTTTCACAACATATCTGAGGAAGGGAAATAAAGAGAATGCTTAAAGTTTCACCGACGTGTTTGTTCTCTTCAAAGCGGCGAGGGTTCTGGGGTTCTGGTGTCGGGCGCGGCGTGGAGCGTGCTCATTATTTCAATAAGCCCACTTTGCCTCCCGTGATTGCTGTATAAAGAGAATAGCGGATGACCCCGGCTCTGTTGTTAAGTTAATGCCTTCCCTTAAAAAAAAGAAACGCGGAGAAGTTGGGACCTCCATCCGCCTCGTTATCACGGACCGCCGCCTCCGACGGACGGGACCCCGCGGAATGAGGCCCCTCTGGAACCGTCTCTGAGTTTGTAGCCACGCAAGGCAAACAAGGTTTTGTTTGGGCCCTTTGTAAAGTTTTCCACTAATGGGATAATTGATTGACAGTCTTTCCGTCGTCGTGTCGCAAACACATTCCGTTTAATTGAGAAAGAGTCGGCTACGAGGGCCGGCGTGACGCCACGGGGTAAAACCGAGGGATGGGACTGTTTTAATGATGGTAAAAGAGAAAAGTTAGCTCCGCGTTGAACTGGGCCTCTCTGCACTCTGATCTAACTAGCGACAGGAGGCTGCGAGTCGCTCGTAGTCATCATTTTCTCCCAGAAATCCCATCCCAGTAGGATTAATGCGGGTCCAGATGGCGGCTCCGGGTCACTTTCGGTATCACACATCCAGGCTTTTGTTTTGCAGACGGATTAGAGTTTCAATTGTGACCCGAATAAAGTCGCACAACTGTGATTTTCATTTTAAGGGCATTTTTGACTTCACTCTGAAACACATTAAAAAAGACGTTCTGCAAAAGACACAACACAACACATTTAGAAAAAACGGTTGGCAAAAGCCACAACACAGTAAGAAAAACAATCTGCAAAAGCCACAACACAACACATTAAGAAAAACGATCTGCAAAAGCCACAACACAACACATTTAGAAAAATGGTTGGCAAAAGCCACATCACAACATATTAAAAAAATGATCTGCAAAAGCCACAACACAACACATTTAGAAAAATGGTTGGCAAAAGCCACAACACAACATATTAAGAAATACGATCAGCAAAAGCCACATGACAACATATTAAGAAAAACAATCAGCAAAAGCCACAACACAACACATTTAGAAAAATGGTTGGCAAAAGCCACAACACAACATATTAAGAAATACGATCAGCAAAAGCCACAACACAACATATTAAGAAATACGATCAGCAAAAGCCACATGACAACATATTAAGAAAAACGATCTGCAAAAGACACAAACCAACATATTAAGAAATGCGATCAGCAAAAGCCACAACACAACTCATTCACAACTGGAATCAATGTTGCAGAAACGTTAAGTTTTAGTTAATAATAAGTTTTAGTTAATAATGACCCTAACATGCAGAGAACCCAAAGCCAGAGAAAACAAGGTGTTTTATAATTGTTGAATAAAATTCTTAACAACCATCGACTTCAGTTGTCGCCACAGAGGAGGAGGCATCAACCACGACTATAGGGAAAGTCCGGTTTGATAAGTAGGATTTCTTTTGGTATATTAAAGCATGTGAGGACTAACTAAACAGAATTATGTAACTTGATAAAACCAAAAACAGAAAAATAAGTAATAACAATTTTTGAACCGAATTTTTGAATTGACTCTTTTCCATTAAATAAAAACATTTCATCATGAAAGAATTTCCTACGTCTTTTTATTTTCACTGTTTAAAAAAGCCTGTTTGACGAAACGTTTTTACATTTTATGGTAAATTGGGAGTTTTTCAAGAATTTGGGTTGATACATGCCCCCAAATAAATAAAATATGCAAAGAAATAATGGTTCCATGTTATTTTCTCCATTAGGACGTTGGCCTCTTGGTGTTTTTCTTGTGATAATGAGTCTAAAAAAAAAAAAAAAAACATTAATGGCTGTTCTTGGCTTCCGTAGAAATCTAACATGAGATAAATTTGGGAAAAAAAGGAAATCATATTTACTTCAAAGTGATATTTTCTTCAGTGTGGCGGTAAATGATGTACTTGATTACTCCGTGGCCTCAGACAATCACTCCCCGTGCTGTGGAAGGAGGAGCGCGTCCGAAGAGCCCAGCAGCTTCCTGTGCATCAGCTCCTATGATAAATGTGCTTGAGTTCTGTGGGCTGGACGGTGCTGCTGTGGAATGCAGACTTTGGCTCCGGGTCAGTCTGCACTCCTCCACACACACTCATCCCTCTCACTGCAGAAGTCTGCGCCGGAGGGGTTCAGTCAAGTTCAGATGCATCTCGAAGTACACTGCAGCATTTGTTTTGCATTGCAGGGCCGAAAAGAATGAACCGGTTCAAAGGATGCCGACACTTTGAGGCAAGAGCTGCACAACTGACCGCTTCTCTCTGCAGAACCATGAGAAAAATAAGATGTTTGGCATTTTATCTTCAGGGTTGCACGTTTGGAACACATCTGTGATCGAGTCAGCAGCTGTAGTAGAAAAAAGAAAATAAAAAAAAAAGAGAAGGAGTGAAAATCCAGCAAAAACAACTCGAGCCAAATCCAATGAAAAGATATAATGATTTATTCAGGCGAAATTATATAATAATTCATCAGCTGATATGATTTGTTCTGAGGCAAACCGAGTTTTAGACTAATGTTTTTTCCATGCTGGGCTGCGGCTCACCGTAACCACAGACATTATCAGTCCCCACCGAAAAAAAATATCCTATTATTACATTATATCTAATCATCAAAATGAATCAATTTAAACTTATCTCAAAAGTCTGAATATTTCTGATTGTACTATCTCTGGTTGTGAATGATTTCCTGCAGACTTATTATTATTATTATTATTATTATTATTATTATTATTATTATTATTATTATCCTGCTGAAGGAACGTCTCATATCCACCAGAGGGCAGTAGAGGCGAGCAAATTCAACTGAGAGGCTTCCTTCTGCAAGCCTTCCTGTTATTACTTCTTACCTCATGATGAGATGAATGACCTCAGGAGGCAGAAGGAGGCACTCTGTTTTGTTATTGCCTTTATTGGTGCTGCATAGGGCTTTTAATATGCGCTGTCTCAGCCAATAGATTACCACCGCCTGCCTAATATTTTGAGTGGGTCATGCTTTTGCTGCCAAACGCCAGACCTCTGAAGGTGTGATGTGGTATCTGGAACCGAGACGTGAGCCGCAGATGTTTTTTAGTTCTGCAAGTGGGGCGGTAATGCCTCCCTGGATCGGACTTTTTTGTTCAGCACATCCCAGCGATGTGCAGTTGGTTTGTGTTCTGGGGAATTTGGAGGCCGGGTCAACACCTTTAACGCGTCGCTGTGATCCTAAAACTGTTCCTGAACCATTTTTGGACTTTGTCCTGCTGAGAGAGGCTGTTGCCATGGAGGTGTGCGATTGGTCAACAACGTTTAGGTTGGCGGTACATGTCAAAGTCGCCGTAGTGAATCCTGGTGTCATCTCTTCCCCAGGTAAGCGACGCACACACCCGACTATCAACATGACCAGGACCACCCAACAACACCTGCATTTGTGATCTGACCCACTCATCAAGCCCTCACAATCTGGTTCTTATCGTCGTTGAGAACCTATTCTTCAAACCCTAAAGAATCCCACCCACCGACAGGTACCATTGTAACAAGATGATCAATGATATTATACCTTTACCTGTTAATGGTCATAATGTAATGGCTTACTTGTGTATTCATACATTCAGGACAAGGCCACCCACTCACAGGTAATCATTGAAATTGGAAAATCAACTGAGTTGCTGGATCCGTCAGTGGTTATAATGTTATGGCTAATTGGTTCAAATGAAGTCATGTAAATCTGGACTTGGCGTTAAAATGTGTCTCTCATCCTAATTATGCTCAGATCCTTTAAACTTCACGTTTTTCCTGCATCCAACGCATCAACTTCAGGACAGAATGTCCAATCGCTGCCTAATGTGTCCCCCCCACTGACACTGACCGGTAACCCCGGTAACCAGATGGTTTATGTTACTCCCTTAATCTGTCGGTAGTTGTAATGATATGGCTGGTGTATAATAAGAAACTCCTGCCCCTCTGATCGGTGAGTATCACGTTGATGGGGTGTCTCCGTGGGACAATAAGGACCGGGTTGGACTCGGAGCGGGTTTGTGGGACACAGAACTCTGAGCTCATCATGTCGGAGCCCCCCACAGAAGAGAAATGTGGTATGACCTCACGCCGCTCACTTTATCTCCTACGCTCACGCACGGATGCACACGTGGAGCTCCGCCTCCAGCTCCGCGTCTCTGAGACAAAGTCTGACGCCACTCAGCACCTTTCACAAGAGGAGGATTTGGACCGGCCGTCTCCTGGGAAAGCTCCGACCCCCTCTCACCTCCTCCCTCCCTAGACCTCCCTGGGATGACTCTCTCCCTCCCCATCCCAGAAATTACGCAGGGTGAGGTCAGATTAGTATTGCACAAGCCTCACGGCTGGTTCTGATCCAGCTCTGAACCTTTTCTGTCTCGGGAGGGTCCGGTGAACACATCCCAGGCAGCGGCAGAACGTAAACCCTGTGTCGTCTTTAATCCAGGGTGTTTCTTTGAGCATTCAGGAACAAGCGATGCCCCCCCCCCCCCCTCTAGATTGAAATGACCCGTAAACAGGTCCGATGTTTGCTTGTCTCGGAACCGGACCCTCTGTGACCTTCATCAAGCAGGTGAGGACTGATGTCCTGCTCTCGTCTCATGAAGACACACTAGATCCTTTGAGAGGTTTTGGAGGTAGAACCAAAAGCAACTGGGTGGATGGAGTGAGCCAGGACTCCATTTCCCAGCATGCACCGGGAGTTTCTGAAGGAAACTGCAGGACAAATACTGTGTATGTGAACTTTTTGACTCCTGCAACCGTGGGGGTTAAAACTGCTGCCTCCAAGCAAGGCCAACAATAATACAAAAGTACACTGTAAAATACATTTAAAAAAAAAAAAAAAAAAACATTTAAATTATGTATCATTAAGTGTAAAATTAAAGTTGAAGATACTTCATTTAATTGTGTCTGCAGGGGAGGTTGTTTTTTGTTTGTTTTTGGTTATTTGGTTATATTTTTAGATTGGAGGAAGTTTAAAGATTTCAAAAGATGAATTTCATTGGTGGGTTTTTTGCTTTTGGGATGTAATTATGCACTGTAAAAAAATAAAAAAATAAAGATTTTGTTGATTTTGTTGAACTAATAACCTAAATTGAATAAAATAGTTTTGTGTCAAAATTTATTGAGTGTTTCCAGTTAAAGTAATTTGTGTAATCAGTGTAAAGTACACTGTAAAAAGTGAATAGTTGGAAGAAAAAAATAAAAGTTAAAAAAATTAAGTACTATAAACTCAAATCAATAAGTTGAATTCTACTAGTTGAAGTAATTTCTTTCAGTCATCAACAACTTTCTTTTTTACAGTGCATGATAAGACTTCGTCAAATCTCCCTCCAAAAACTTTCGTCACGGTTTTACCTTAAAAAAAAAACCTGAAATATGAAGTAAATAAATATTTGTTTATTATTGCCGCAAAAATCTGACATTGTTTTATTTCTGCGGCATTATAAAACAAATATTATACACTGTAAAAACAGAATTGTTGGGGATTTACAACTTATTGAATGAGTTTGACCCAAAACTAATTATTTTAATTCAGCTTTCTATTTGTAGTTGTTTCTTTCAGTTCAATAGACCCCAAAAGCATTAAAAAAAATATTCCAGCTTTGTAAATTCTTCAGATCACTCTTAAAACTTCAGACTTAAATTTTTTCGACTGAATAACTTCTTCTTCTTTTTTTTTTTTTTACAGTGTAGATGATTAAATCTAAGCTAAATGCAGGTTTTTAAGTTTAACAGCTTAACTTTAATGAGAGCGGAGGATCCACAGGAGGAATCTGATGAACTGGAGGCTCTGGGGACCAGATGTAAATCAGCATAAATAGCCGTTGGAATATTGGACCGGGCCTCCGTCGGCCATGAGGCCAGCAGCTCTGCAGCTTTATGGATGTATGGTCTCATCTTCTCCTGTCATCTATTATCAAAGCTGAGGTGCAGCCGGAGTCTCTACGGTCTGCGGATCAAACGGCAGCAGAGCAGCGAGAGAAGAAGCTAGAAGTTAGCGGCTAGAAGCTGAAAACATTTTTGGATGGATTTTCTTCTTTGACTCCGGCGCTAACTGATCCCAGCTGGTTCTAAGACCTCATGCTTGCGGGTCGCACGCATAAAATGACGTCAAATGAGTCCCGGCGTCGTCCTGCCTCTCCGGGTTCTGACGGATGTCTGTTCCACCTCTGTTACTGCCTCGGCTGTCGTGACTCACCGACGATCTGCTGAGGCTCAATGTCAAACGTCAGCGTCGATTCCGGGCTTGATGTCGGCCCAGGTTGTATTTTCTTCATCCGTGAGGGAGGAATTATTACGTGTCTGCTGCTTTGAATGTAGAAACCCACAATAAGCCATAACATTATAACCACTGACAGGTGACGTCAGAATAACAGTCAGTGGGTGGGAAGGATTAGGAAACGAGGAGAAACGGTGAAGCACAAGGATCTGAGTGACTTTGATAAGGGCCGAATAGTCATGGCTGGACCACTGTCGATAACGAAGCACAAACACCGACGCTGTTACGGTTTGGGTTTTAGAGAGACAATAGGAAAAATTGGAAAATGGAAAAACTAGGAGATTTGCCTGAAAGAAATCAGATTACCCCGCTTCTGGAAAAAAGAAAGAAGAAGAAGAAATCAGTCTGTGCAGATGTGGGGGGGGCGTAACCTTCATCAGTTCAGTCGCGTGTGAAGAAGAAACAGACGATTCCCGTTACCCTTCAACAGCACACTCACACACTAATGGAGCAACACCCCCCCCACCAACCTGGGCTCCACTTTGCTCAAGGACTTGGAGATTTTTATAAAGCAGTGGCTGAGAATCGAACCACAGACCTTCTGATAACCGACCCACCCGCATCCTGAGCCACAGCGGGACCGGATGATGAAAAACTGTTTGAAATACGCATAAATGAAATCATCAGGAGAGAAAGCCCTCAAAACTAGAGCGAGGGTCGATACTGGGGAGATAGAGTAGATGGATAACGGTGAGCAGCTGTCGTTGTTGTTGTCTTGTTTACTCATGAGCTCACGGGCTCGACTGTCATGAGGCTCATTCTGTTGTCCTGGAAACAAAGGTATATCTCTGAAAAGTCCCCCAACCCACTGCGTTGAACACGCAATCCCCATGATTGACCTCAAATTCATTTATCCATTTATTATTTGGATAAACTCAATAAATTTAAGCTAAAGGTCCGATGGAAAGGAAGTTATGTCAGAGAAAAATCATCAAATTTGGACTGAATCGGGCCGACGGTTGAGATATGATGGCCCGAAAACTTTTTCAGATAAAGCTCCCCCTAGTGTCAGAAAAACAGAATACAGCCCACCTTTCTCAAAATCAATCCACTTCTTCCTGGCAGAAGGACGACGACGTGTGAAAATGATCCGAGAAAATAGTTTTTGAGTTCTTCTTGAGTTCTTATTAAACTATGAATTAAAAAAATTCATAGTTTTTCTTGGTGTTGACATCAAAAGGTTCAACTTTAGCTACATGAGCCGCTTTGCTAACGAGTTCGTGACATCTGCTTATTTGCAATAGTTGGGGATATTATGGAATCGCTAATAACAACCGTTGGCCAGATGTAGCGAACTTGTTAGCAAAGCGGCTCATGTAGCTAAAGTTGAAACTTTTGATGTCAACGCCAAGAAAAACTATGAATTTTTTTTAATTATTTCTTTGGGGGCATTTATTAATTTTAAATACTAGACGCTCTAAATCTAAAATTAAATTTTTTTTTTAATCTGTTTTTAAACTCATAAAAACCCTGCGGTGCTCCCCCAGGGCTCCGTCCTCGGCCCCTTACACTTCCTCTTTTTTTTTTGCGGTCAGAATATTTACCGGTTCAGCCGTTTTTTTCAAGAAGAACCTTTGAGCTGAACCGAACAGTTTGAGCCGGACGTTAAAGTGTTAATTAAGAAGAAACACAGTTTAATTCTCTACTCGCACTTTTGGTTTTGGTTTTTACAAAGAGGAAAAGGAAAGTTGGAAAGAAGGAAGGAATTTTGTACTAATTTGTTCCAATCTTTTCTCGACAGGGCCGTAAACCAATGAATCACCCGCGGGACCGCCGCCGCCGCCGCGACCCTTTGGCCCAAACACAAGCAGCGTTCCTGGGAGGATGAATTATTCCTCTCTGTCCCGTCTGAGGAGGCTCCCCCCCGGGAGTCACTTCCTTCTCACATCTGGATCATTCGGTCCTAGTGTTTGTTTTTTTCACGCAGTAGAATTACTGGCATTAATCTGCGGTACTACATCTGCCAGACACTCTGGACTCCTCCGGTTCCTCCCGCCTCTAGGTGTCGTCTCACCGGGCCGCCGCCAGATCTCTGCTGCTCCCAGATGATGTGTCCTCCAGCAACAGGTAGACCTATCCTTCCAGAAGAGGTGCAACCTGGGATCTTTTAGTTTTAAGGAAAAGAGAGTAATAAAGTGACAAAAGTACCGACGAAAGGGAAAACCCATGATCGTTTCTTCAGAGGTTTCTTTTGGACGGGTCGACTCCTTCAAACAATGAGGACTCTGTCTCCTGTCTGATGCAAAGTTGTCCAGGGTGAAGATCCAGATTCATCTCCAGTGTCTGCAGACCAGCATTAAGATCAATAACGTTGGATGGCAGAGAACGTTAACGTGAAAATACTGAAGATAGGATTCACTCATCGAACGGGCCAGAACTTTTTATGAGGATCCGTTCACTCTCACGTCTGCTGGTACTATCTGTCCATCCATTCGTCCATTTTGCGTCCTCTTGTCCGGGATCGGGTCGCTGTGACATCAGGCCTAGACATCCATCACCCCGGCAACACTCTCTAGCTTATAGCGTGTCACACTGAGCCGTTCTCAGGCCAATTGAGATATAAAGTCCCTCCAGAGAGTTCTGGTTCTGTCTCCTCCCAGTTGGACGTGTTCTGATCAGATGATGAACCACCTCAACACGTTTCCTCTCAACGTGAAGAAGCAGCAGCTCCACTCTGAGCTCCTCCCCCTTATCTTTAAGGCTGAGCCCAGCCCCCCTACGAAGGAAGTTCATTCCAGCCGCTTGCATCCTTGACCTCATTATTTGGGTCTCTACCCAGAACTCATGACCACAGGTGAGGGTCCACTCAGCTCTCCCTTCATGAAACCGCCATCCTGATGGACGTTGTTGTCGGGTCAGTACAACCGGACCTTTAAAGGGCAACGGCCGGTTCAGAATCTTCCTCCAATCCTTTCTCAATGAGCTTTGGACCGGACTCTCGGAGGTCGTTTGAAGGCGTTTCCTGTTTACCGGGCCGAACTTGAGGATCCGTGTGACAGAAGTCTGAGGCCGCAGACAGCTGATGTCACTTCCTTCACTGTAACACCCCTCGAGTCACGTGAGCCAAAACGGCCTCAACCCGGGAAAAACATCTGGTTCTGATAAGCTGGGCTCCACATGCAGGCTCGCCTCGCGGCACGCAACCAGAACCCAGTAACAACGGCACCATTAACTGAGTGACAGGACCGTATCGCTTCACGGGTCTGCACAGGATCAACACTTTCTAACAGCTATAAAGATCTTAACCACTTTGATAAGACGGGCCCCGGTTTCACTCCGTGCGGAGATTGGGTTTTAAAACCAGGCTCAGGAAAATGTGTGTGCGAGCGAGCGAGAGAGAGCGAGAGAGAGAGAGAGAGAGAGCGAGCCAGCGAGCCAGCAGCCTAATTGTCAGTTGTGGCTTATCTAATGGTCTAAATATGCTTCATGAGAGCAGGGGGGGGGTTTGTGTGTACAAGCCCCCGGATTTGATCACAACACCGCCTCCATCTTAATGATTCCCCACGCCGTTACATGCACCTCTGGGAGCGGAGATGTGGTTCGGCCCGGCGACCGCACGAGCTCCGCTGGCATCATTAACCCTGCAGTTTATTGCAACTGAAAAAAAAAAAAAAAAAAAACCCCGCCTCTATCCGCTCTGACCCGCCCCCGCCGCGAGAACGCGGTCCGCACTTCTTTTTTTTTTTCACACATTCCCTGGACATTTTGGATTCAGATGTTCTGTAAACAGTGTCGGACGCAGACGTGCGAGAAACCGTGGCGAACCTGAGCCGCTTCACGCTAAAACCCGGTTAATGATGCTGAGTCGGCATTTTCAGAATCAAAGCCCCACTTTAATATCGGCTATTTATGCCACGGTCTTCCCGCCCTCCACTGATTAGCATCTTTTCCGCTATTCCCTTTCCCTCGGCTAAGTCGCCCGCAGGAACGCAGAACGACGCGGCGAGCAGGAGGAAATGGAAGGAATAGAATCTCCATTCATCTCAGCGGCTTTTAAATCCGTGGGGTTTCATTATTGTCGGCAGATTGTTTCTGCACAGATGACTGTTATTATGGGATTCAGGTCGGTTTTAGTAAAAGCTCGGTTGTTTATTTCTGCTAACAGGAGGATCTTTATCGCCAGCCGTCATTTCTCTACCTTATTTATGTCATATTTCATGAATAAGGAACAAAAAAATACTGTTTATCAAAATCGTTGGTGCATTTAAGATTTTTCTTTTTTTGCACGTATAGATTGACTCAAGATCTATCTTGTATTTTACACCAGTAGTTCATATTTCACTCACTAGGGGGAGCTCTTCTATGGAAAACACGGTTTTATGGACATCATTTCTTGACCGTTGGTCCGGTTTAGTTCTATTGAACTGACAGGAAATGAATCTTGTTTTATTCCTGAACTCAGAAAAAACTAGTTAACTGTATTATTGAGTCACTCTGGGATCTGATCCCAGAGCAGACTGCTGACTGATGTGTAGCATTCACATCAAAACCGGTCTGATAACCCAGTCTCTGTAGAGAAAGTGAAAAAGGGGCACCAGGAAGAAGAAAGAGCCAGAAGTTTCTGAGAGGAGCTCCTGGAGGGATCAGACGGAATATTGAGGCCAGAGAAGCTGAATGTTTGATTCTGTCCATCAAACAGACTTCATCTGACCGCTGAGGTTTGTGGGTCAGCAGCAGGAACCAGACGAAGATGAAGAGGAGGAGTGGTGCATCCAGCCTCTACAGGTCACTGATGAAGGTCCCGAGGTCCCAGATGTCCAGTGGGATGGACGGGAACCTGTCAAATCAAGGTGGGTGATCCAGGTCCCAGAAGACCGGGCAAGCAGAACCCACTTTGACATTCTCAGAGAACTGCTCTCAATCCTCAACGACGCAAAGAACACAAATCTATCTGGAGCTTCGGGTTTCACAGGAGGTCATAGGCAAACTGACATTTCACTATTTTATAGTGGTGGGGTGGAGCTCAGACAGATGGGATGGAGCTCAGACTGGAGGGATGGAGCTCAGACTGGAGGGATGGAACAAAGACAGGAGGGATGGAGCTCAGACTGGAGGGATGGAGCTCAGATAGGAGGGATGGAGCAAAGACAGGAGGGATGGAGCTCAGACTGGAGGGATGGAGCTCAGACAGGTGAGATGGAGCTCAGACTGGAGGGATTCTGGTTCTGTCCTGTACTGGATCCCAGGAGGTGAACCTTCTGGTCCAAACAGCCCTCTATTGTTGTTTTTGAATAATCAGTTCTTCTGGACGTGAAGGTGAGGTGGAATATTTTACAGAACCCGTTTCTTTTCCCGGTGGGTTTGGAGGGTTTTAGTAAATGCAGCCTCTCTTCTAGAGTTCTGGAGTTCTGGAGTTCTATGGTTCTTGGAAGAAGGTTTGAACCAGCAGTAAAGGTGGTGTTTGAGGTCCGGAGAGCGGATCCAGCGGAATAATGAGGTTTTAGCTCGGCGGGTACAGAGAACCTGTGCTCTGAACCAGAACAACCAGGGCTGATGGAGTAGAACCTGGGTGGGCTGCTTTTCAACCAGAACCCTTATAGATACCTTGATGGGTCATTGTTCTGAAATGGTGGAAATCAAATCTGCTGAACTTTACTGGATTTTTCATCTGTTTTAAAATATTTGTACTGATCAGTCATAACTCTGGACTGGTTCTGGTTCAGTGTCTGGTTTGCAACCGGCACTTAGCTTTTCCACACCAGAAGAACTGACCTGACCCAAAAAACTGGGTTCTGTCTTTGAGGAAAATAATGGATGAGGTCATCGTAACAAATAAATATGATAAAAAGAAGTAATTTTAAAATGATTGATAACCCAATTTTCTCAACTCTTTCCTTTTTAAAAATTAATTTAAATAATTTAAAACATCAATAAAATTACGTTTAATTTATTTTTTTAATTATTCAATTTTATTTATATGTATATATATATATATATATATATATATATTTTTTTTTTTTAATTATTATTTGTTTTTTTTTGTTTTTTTTCATTTATTTATTTTAGAAGAAAATCATATTTTTTATATATATATTTTACAAAAAAATAAAATTAAGGTATTTTTTCCATTTTTCTTTATTAATTTTTCATATGAAGAAATATTATTTATTTATTTTTAAATTGAAACAATTTTTTTTTTTTAAAGGAATTATTCCTGCTAAGAATGAACTTTTTTATTTCATTGAAAAATGAAATAAAAAAGTTGATTTAAAACAAATTTTTATGGAAACTCTGACCATTTGAATCGAGAATAATATCTAGCAGAACACAGGATGTGATGTAATGATCAACAACCCAATAATCCAGAAAAAACAAAAATGCCAGAAAAAGCTCCGGGAGTTTCCGTCTGTGGTTTCCTGAATATAAATATATGTAATTTATCTGTAGAGATCATTATATCAAAGAAATTATTATTATTACAGCTTCCCCCGAAATAACCCAAAGATAGTTTAAGGTCAGAATTAATTTTTTTTCTGACCATGTGAGGGCTCCACAGACAACTGAGACATTTTAAAAAGGACTTAAAACTTTCCTTTTTAGCAGAACCTATAACTTTAATTAACATTGCTGCTTTTTAGTCATGTTTTTATATAGTTATTATTTTATTTTTTATTGATGCTTTTATCTGCTTTTACTTTGTAGCACTTTGAGATTTGATCCAAATGTAAAGTGCGTTATAAATCAAATGTATTATTATTATTATTATTATTATTAAACATGGGAAAACTGTCCTGAGGTCTGCAGGGCAGCACAGAGACCCGATTGGACTGGGTCAGAATTCCACAGGAGGAAAAAAAACAAAAAAACATCAGTTATCGTGAAAAAGTGCTGAAAGTCAAATATAATTCTACACACTTCACTTTAATGTCTTTCAAAGAAACGCAGAATGAATCACAGAGAAGTTCTGGGATTTGACCTCACATCTCAGAGTGAGAGAGAGGGTCCAGCTGGGTAACACATTACCCAGCTGGACCCAAACCCCGTCTAGTAGTAGGTCTCAGTGCGGCCCGGTCCGGTCAGAACATTCTGCTGCTCTGCTGCTCTGCTTTACGTCACATCCACACGTGATTTATCCCGGCGCTGAGGCGTCAGGGCGCCAGTAAATTCCCTCCTTAATGGAAAAACTCTCAACAAATGAGAAACGTTCTGAACAAACCGGGTCGCTGATGGAGACGGAAATATTCGAAAAATATGTTTTCTTCGAATCGATGATGAGAGGTGAAGATTTTTACTCTCCTGATTGAGATCACACTGGAAAAAAAATGTAATTAATAAAAGGTGTTTTTAAGTAGTAAAAAATCTGTAAATAGAAACAGGTGAAAATTTATTCGGTAAGATTTCTGGGAATAAGACGTTATATTTAGAAATACAGGACGTCTAAGAATGAGCTGCTAAATCCAATTTTTGACTTCCTTCTACTAATATTAGGAATTTATTTAATTTCTCAGAATCACATAATAATATTTAAAATTTAATTTATTTTCCCCCTTTTCTTGCAAGATTGCGGAGTTTCACTTTTCTACGATTTTTTTTGTTTGTAAAATGTGCATTTTTTGCATGTTTCTTTCTATTTAACTGTTCTATATATTATATATAATAATAATAATAATTATTAAAAAATATATATATATATATTTATACATCCATTTATACAGAGGACAGAAAAACTAAGAAATTAAGAAATAAAAATACTCCTGTACATTAAAATAAAGGAATAAAATTCATGCAAATATAAAGAAAAAGGGAAATAATATGAGTTAAAAATGGTGAAGGTGCAGATGTGCAATCCTACAATTAGAGGAACACACACGTTGTGTATTCAGCTGAAATGTGGGTGTAAGAATTGAAAATGATCCATTGAATAGTTTTAGAGTGAAGGACACGGCGCTGATAAGGATTCTATAACTTTAACAGGGATGTAATAAAGATGTAAATACGATAAAATAGTCTCCATTGAAAGAAAATTCTCTGTATAACAAAGTAGTCCAGAACCTCTAGGGTGCAGGTGTGTAGTTAAACAGACACACATGGTGTGTGTGTGTGTGTGACGCGTGAGGAGGATCAGAAAGGGTTTAGAGTGTCAGAGTTCCAGACACAACACATTTAAAGGTAGATTACGTCTCTTATTCCAAACACGCTTAATGAGATTATTTCTTTTTAGAAAAAAGAAAAAGTCTATTTCTTTTAAAGGATTTGGAATCATTTTTTTTTATTTTAGAGTGTGAGGCGTGTGTTTGTGCCGTTCAATCTGAATCCACACCACCGATGTTGATCGGTGGACGTTCCACGTTCTTCTGTCCTAAGAGTGATTTTTATCTTCTTCTGTTTTTTACAGCTGGCCTCCAGTAGACGACAGGAACCTCCACAAAAATGTGAAACTTGAAGACGCTGACACTTCCATAAACAGAAGGTCCCTGTGAGTCATTTGTTTTGGGTCCTAACCCCTCGGTGTTTTTACTACGCTTACCATATAGGGTGCAGACTCTCGGCGGGGCAGCCGAGCGTGGCTGGATCTGAGGACAGCAGTGTTTACACCAGAACCATCAGGCCAGCAGGACTTTTAGAAGAATCTGTCAGCTTCTGCTCATAAATGAGCGGGTCTGCTGTCTCTCTGTGAGACAGCTGCCAGAGGAAAAAAAGAAAAGGGGGGGAATAAAAGAAGAAGCAGATATCTCGGTGTGAAGGGTGATGCTGCGTAGGGGCCCCCTTCATCGTGAGGGGGCCCGTTTATGGCGGTCCTAGAGCGGCTGTCTGCTGGACCTCGTGGATCCTCGTGAACTTCACGACGTCTGAGACTGTTTAAACTCGGGCCGTGATGTGACGCTCCTTGAATCGCATGACTCACGTCACAACAGCAGGGATCAGACCTGGAAGACACATCGCAGCTGGCCGGGTGAAAAAAAACCCAAAACATATAAACTATATTCGGTAAGTGAGGGGGAGGGGCTTGAGTGAAGCTCACAAAACTATGGTATTCTTTGAGTTTAACGCTTTAATGTCCTAGTCAGCTGGTTGGTCGAGCACATTTTCAGTCTGTTGAGTGTTTTTTTATTGAATAATGTGACTGAACCTGTTAATAATCTGACCCAGTGGCAGTATGTATACGTTAAAGAGTAAGGGGCCGAGGTAGGGGCCATGAGGGACACCAAGGGTCAAAGGGGCAACTGAGGAGGAGGCATTTGATAAGCAGGATTTCTTTTTTGTATATAAAAGCATGTGAGGGCTTACTTAAGAGTTATGTAACTTGATAAAATAAATAAACTAATCCCCCCCCCCAAAAAATTTCCATAGTTTTTTTTTTGTTGGTGAGGACATTAAAGGGTTAGAATGTAAACAGGAAGCTAAAGAGGACATTAAAGGGTTATTAGAATGTAAACAGGAAGCTAAACAGGATATCAATATTTGTATTTCACTTTTAAATCACAATTATTATGCAGCAACAATTGTTAAATTGATTTTATATCATGCAGTACCTTTCGCCGCCAGCAGGCGGAGATAACCCCATCGTGATCAGAGACGTGGACACGTCATTACTGTTGCAACGGAACGATCGTTTGTTTTCACTCTCTACAACTATTTACAGGTTCGTAACGATGCAAAACTTTACTGAGGCAACACAAAAATGTATACGGAAATGTTATAACACTACACATTAGATAAATATGTTAAAATTAGTACAAGAAAATGTCGCCGAAAGCTTAATGTTGAAATATCTGGCTATCTGTGGGGGTTGTCTAATTAGTGGAATTTCCAGCTAGCATTCGCTAGTTAGCCAGTAATTTGGTGATGACGTAGCAAGTTGTTTTGGATTGTTAATGAAATATTTTTATATTTGTTTGTAAGAAACTAATCCTGGCCTACAAAATATTGAATTTGTTTTAAGTTGCACTAAAATAGCAACGATGGTTGAAAATAGCAACTTTCAAGCTAGCTGTTTGTTTATTTTTTTGCTAGCAGTTACTGTATTGTCTTATTCTTTCAGAACATAGATTTATTCACTAATGTTTTCCACTATTTAATCTTAGTTGATTTATATTAATTTGTTTGGTCGAACATTATCTGATTACAGGTAAGAAAACTGAGAAAAATGATAAATGTAGTGAAATGGTAGCGAGAAGTAGACCGTGCCATTTGCATCTTTGAGTGAAAAAGTTGATTGATATCAATATTCAAATGATGCTAGGGAGAGTTAGCCTTCTTGTTTAATAAAAAGGAAACCTACTGTAAGTCTTTTAAATTAAAGAAAATTGAATGTATCTCAGTTATATGGAAGAAACATGGTGTTAGGAAAAAACCTGTGACGAAAGGACATTACTGTTTAAACGGAATAATCGATCGTATTCACTCTCTACGCTGATATTATTTACAGATTAGTAAGAATTTAAAACTGTCCTGAGACAAGCTGAAACCTCTGTGGGGACTGTCTAATAACTGGATTATCCTGCTAGCATTGGCTAATTAGCCAGTAAATTACTGATGATATAGCAAATGTTTTAACTGTTTTGTATTGTTTTTAAATATAGAAATGTGTTTGTATGAAACTAAACCTGACCTACAAATAATAAATTGGCTTAAAGTTGCACCAAGCTAGCAGCGATGGTAGCGTGAAGTACACCATGCCATATGTATGATATCTGGGTGATAAATTGATACGGTTGATTTATATTATATATATATATATATATATATATATAATATATATATTTTTTGTATTCACTCTCCACAACTATTTACAGCGGCTGGCTGCATCATCGGCCACACGGGGACTGCGCCTGGGACCCATAGCAGATGGAGGAGAAGAAGAGAAGAACCATCAGCAGGTCTGACCTAACAATGGCTTTGTGGAATTAAGATTGAGAAAAGACATGACAGCTCCTCAGAGAGACGTTACGGCAGCGATTCGGTCCAGCCGACATAGAGAGACCATTCAGGGATATCTCTCACGAATGCGATCTTTGCCAGGCACGTGCGCAATATTAGAGACATTATTCCGCATTTGTCCTGGAGCTATCCCAAATAACAGACGTCAGCCTTCCTCCTCCGTTTGAGGTTTATTGGTAGCTTATTGCTGCATGTTTATTAGCCTGCGAGCTGCTACAAACGGCTGCAATGCCAAATATGAGCAACACAACCGACTGGAGTCAAAAATAGCAGCTTTTATAGTCATGAAGGTCAGGTTCCGGGCTCACGTTCTTGAAGTAGGGTTTGGATCAGATCCCAGTCCGCGAGCCACGGATTGGATCCGTAATTGGATCATCAATAAAAGAGGAACAAAGGTGATAAAAATAACTTTGCTTTCCATTTCTTGTTTAAAGTTGCGGTGTCTAAAATGAAAGGGTTTCTCTTGAAAAATGGAATATAATATTTTTATGACGATCAGCTGAAAACGTTTAGATTTTTTTTTACGTTGGAGTGTTGAGTGGTCTGTACGGTCTGCGGAGGGGAATATTGAATTCTTGCCAAAGACAGGAAATCGTTATAACGTTGCTGTACGTGGTCCATCTATGTCAAACGTCACATGTTGGTTGGTTGAATGACACTTACTTTGATAACCTAGAATGTTTTTGGAAATTAAACCCGCACATTTCAGAGTGAGTCAGGAAATCCAGAACTAGTTGGAGATGCAATTTTGTGAAGAATGTGAGTTTTTGAATAATGGTGCAGGTGTGGCAGGGAAGCAAATATCAATGTCTCGCCATAAAAGTTTACAAACATTCTTATACAGTTCAGGTCTCTCGACTCAAACGATTGAATTTGGATTGGAGGCAAGCCAACGCTTTCACAAGTTGAGTCCTGAGTCATGCTTACCTCCTTTTGAAGGCAAGGTTTCATACTCAGTTGTTTTTCACCGTACTAAATAATAACTTTTAATTAGTTTAGATTATGCTAATACTACTAAATGTTAGCTCCTGCACCTTTTAAAGAACTTATTGCAACCCTAAAGCTAAGAACATTCGCCCACGGTCATAGATGAAGTTCAGCAAGGAAGACTATCCCCTCGCACACTCGGGCCACATTTACTGCTCATGCCACATTATGATTCTCACCTTTGACACACGCTCCGTTTCTATTATCTGCTCCATGGCTTCATTCCAGCTCTGTCCAATCCTGGGACACGCCTCCATCGCTATGATCTATCTGCTGTTTTATAAATAAAATATATAACTTTATCCATTCATCTAGTTCCTAAATACTGCTGGTTCACGTGCCCTCCACCTCTGCATCTCCACCCAGTCCTCACAGATCCATCAGCCTCACCATTTACCAAGGGGGGGGGGTTACATCTCGCTGCTACTGAGGGCAGAGACCCTTTGATCAAAATCCCCCAGAAGAGTCATAGCACCAACGTTTTTTCTGATGGACTAATTAGACCCTGTATCATCAGTGGTAATAAACATTAGTCTTGACTATATTCTCTGTCTCTAATGATAGAACTGAAGATGTCCAGTGTTTCAATAAAAGAAAAAAAAGAAAAGAAAGAAAGTTAAACAGACCAGATCTTATACTTTCAGCCTTTTCAGACAGATGAAGATATCCAAATTGTCTGAGCTCCATCTGTGACCCCATTCCAGATTATACTGCTGTATTTAATTGCTTCTTGGAATCATCTGTGGTAACTGGGTTATTGCTTCCACTCGCCTCGTACTCCTGGCAGTGACTGGACCAGATCTGTCCCTACGTGACTCTTGCTGAGGGGGCGTGTCTAAAGCCCAGGACTTCACCTCAGCCACTCTGCTGTGATGGAGTGAGCACCCACAGTTACATAGTTTCCTTCTCTCTGTGGCGAGGCCAGCAAACAATGTCTTTATGTGTATATCTATATATTAATGATAACTTTCTTCTCCTGTTCATGAGATCTAGCAGCATTTTCATACCTAATGCATGCGTTTCCTAACTAAAACATTGAGGCCCACTGCTGTTGTTGTTGTTGTTGTTGGTGGAGTATTGTGTTATGTCTGCAGCATTAAACATACCATTATATATAAACAGAGCCCTCCAGAATCATTGATCCAAAAAATAACTTTGTTGTCTATACCTATGACCTCTATTTCAAATAGTTCACAGATATCTAACATTTTATCCAAGTAAATAAAATAAAAAAATTACATTCTGAACTTAAGACAAATATTTTTCTCTAAATGGTGTGCCATAATTATCGGCACGCCTAGGAAATCCTGTTACAATAGGAAAAAGGAAATTTCTCAGATGTAAAAATGTCAGACCCAACAGTAAGTTCAATAACTAAGAAGTTCAAAGAGACTGGAGATGTTAAAAATCAACCTGGAAGAGGACGTGTCTGCCAACTGACCCCACACACTGAGGAGGATGGTT
>VRLP01007608.1:0-20871 GCA_009660295.1 Lophius piscatorius | reverse complement strand
ATCTATCTATCTATCTATCTATCTATCTATCTATCTATCTATCTATCTATCTATCTATCTATCTATCTATCTATCTATCCATCCATCCATCCATCCATCCATCTGTGAAGGTCTACATGTTCCTGTGTGGGAATCCCTAACAGCCAGAGAGGAAGACTGTCTTTAGAAAACCATCCATCATCAGATTTCTGGCAGGCATTGTCTTCTTTGTCTTTGCTGACCTCTCGTTGACTGTCGTTGTAAATCGGTGGTGATGATAATGAGGGCCCATCAAAAGGTAAGGACGAACAGGTCGGACACTGACAATTAAATCGGCAATAAAGTCATCCATGTGTCAACGCATCGGGGGAACAAAATCAGATAGGCTGAAAGAGATGGCTGGTTGAACGCTGTGGATGTTTCCCTTATTTTTCAATACATATAATATTACGGAGCCTTTGTCTTATGGGAAATGGTTAGAGACCTCCTTCTGCATGTGGAAAACTGCTCCAACCACCCGTTCCCACCGAGATCCGCAACCTGGGTATCATTATGGACTCCATAACCAAATCCTCCGGACTCCGACCATCTCTCTTTGACTCCGTAGCGGAAGCACTCATCCATGCCTTCATCACCGGCCGCCTGGTTCCCAGCCAAGCCCAATACAGACTCCAGTAGGTGCAAAATTCAGCTGCCAGGGTTCTAGCCCCTAAACCCCAACCTTAATCCACCTTCATTGGCTCCCAATCAAGTCCCATATTAACTACAAAATCCTTCTCCTCCCCTATAAATCCCTCTATGACTCTGCCCTTCAGTACCTAGCGGACATCCTTCGGCCCATTGCCCCATCCTGGGTGTTGTCGTCCTCAGACATGCTCTCTGCTCTCCACCCAATACACCAAACTGCAAACTTTTGGTCACAACCGCCAGCCGTTGGAACTCTCTCCACCCTGCAAACCACAATTCTTCAATTCTTCATCTCTGGAAATTTTCAAAATAGCATAGAAAACTGATAATTATAGAAAGGTTTTCTTTCAGCATGAAGTAAGGGCTGATGATTAACAGCCTGAGCATCTTGCTTTTCCCGAACAGTATAGGTTAATTTAAGTTCACCAAATCTATAAGCTTCCTCTTTTCCGATACGCGAGTGTTTACTTACTCACCTCTGCGACATAGCTGGAGAAAGCGTATTATTCTTTTTAACGAAAATTGGCAACGACTTATATATAATGTATATGGGGATTAAAAAAACGCAAACTCTTCCTTTAATTAATTGGCATCCTATTAGATATATTACGGTAAATCATCTTTGCTGTTGAGCCACTCTGGCAAAATAAAAGTTTAACCAGCAAGCAGGTTGGGAGAAGCAGAGAAAATAGAATAATCACCAGTAAACACATTAAGGCGCCCATATCATTTCACTCACTAATGGCTACCGACAGCTTGAATGAGGATAGATATGCCAATCAACCTGCAGAGACTCGGAATGATTGATTACTGTCATCTGTCCTTCCCTCCGGGGGAAATCTACCTGAGGGTCAGGCCAAGTCGCTGCAGCCTCCGAATGCTCCATCCATGAAATTGTTTTTACTCCAAGTTACTTTACAAACAGATCATCTTTTTATACAGTATTCTGAATGAAAATATGTTGGGAAATGCTGTATATATACATATCCCGAGCAGCCATAACATTATAACCGTTGACAGGAGATGTTGGAATAATATTTATTATCAATGGCAGCTGTCAGTGAGCGGGACATATTAGGCAGGAGTTGAACCTTTTTTCTTCAAAATCGATGGTTTGGAACAATGAAAAATGGGCAAAGCGAAGGATCTGACCGACTTTGACGGGGGCCAAGTTGTTTGTGATGGCTAGACGACTAGGTCAGTGCATCACCAGAACAGCCGGTCTTGTTGAGTTCTCGACAGGGTCATGGACGCCCATGGCTCATTGAAGTGTGTGGGAAACCAAGACTAGCCCGTTCTGGCCGATCCCACATAAGAGCTGCTGGAGCACAGATAGCTGAAACCTTAATTCTTCTTCCGTCAAATCATCTGTCTGCATCTCAGAGCTGTTTGGCAGCAGAATCTTAGGCAAGTGGTTTTAATTGTATGGCTAATGGTGCATAAATATTAAATATTATTTAATTAACTTTTATAATGTTTAAAATGTTACCAGTATTGTATTCTAAGGGTTAATAATGGATCATCAGCATCAACATTTGTAGTGTTTTCGGATCAAATTTGACTAATTTTATAAAAATGGTTCCATAAATAATTTTTATGCAATAAAAATGAATGACATCTCCTCTCACTGAATTGTTTGTTTGTTTTTTTGTTTTTCTATTCATAATCAAAGCATATGAGGTGACTGGTGAATATAATAGATGCCAATTATGAGTTGCTATTAGAGAAAACTGAATAATTCAATATCCGGAGTTAGCAAGAGATGTACCAGTTTGAGATCTTTTTTTTCATATGTTCCTCTGATCTTACCTTTAGTCAAAATAAGTCACATTTTATTTTATTTTTTTTATCGTCAAAATGGTTTAATTTCGTCGAAATGAGGTCTATTGATCAAACATTTCCAAAAAAAGTTGAGTAAAACCTGAATTGGGAGGTAATTTATACTTAATACTATAATAAGAATTTGGAGGTAAAAAAAAGGAAGCTTTGCCTACTGTCAGAAATATAGAACTTTCTCTCGCAAAATAGACCCAGTTCTTCCTCGCAAAGGTCTGTGTGGTTATAACATTTGAAAATGAGCCATGCGGTGTTCTCAATTTTTTTTTAGAAAAGCCCCCCCTGGTGAGTAAAACATGAAATATTAAGTATACCAGATAGATCCCATCAAGTCCATACATAAGCAGAAATTTTGGACAGCAAGGTCTATGTGGGTATAAAATATGAAAATGAGTCAGGAAACAGTTTTAGCGTTATCGCATTAACACGCGTACATGCCGCAGCAGATGTGACGGAGTCAAAGACGATTACATTACATCCCCAAAGTTTCGGGGATATACTGAGGACACATGGTTCAGCTGAGGACTGGCAAAATGCAAATTTGTTTTTTCAACTACTACAAAGTAAAAGTTTGATTTCAAAATGATCCCTTCCTCTGTGTCTGCAACTTAAAAGTGCCATTTGCTAAAAAAAAAGTGCTAAATATAAGTGAAGTGATCTATATCCCTCTGCCAATGGAGATAACCTGAATTCAATGCATTGACTGGTAGAGGAGCAGTTATTTTACTGCTATGTTCCATTAGTGCCACTTCCAATATAAAAAAGCTCCAAGTCAGCAAAATGATCAGATTTACATTTTGATTTAAGAGGCTCTGTTCTTTGGAAAGCATTTATCGCGAAGTTTTCTCTCACGGCATGGAGTTAAAGTATCACTCCACTCTTAGATTTGGGCATTTCGCTGATTTTATCTTTACTGGACAGGGAAGGGGAAGGAAGAACCAAACTTTATAGAATCAAGGCCTCAAAACGTTTAAATGGCACATGATGGAAAGGTTGCATTTCAACCGGCCTTTTTTCTGTTCCCAGGGATGGTTCAAATGTATGACAACGTGATAATGATATATACTCAAAAAGTTGGGGATGATATGGACTCTTCATCACTGTCACTACGTCGGCAGATCCTTCACGTTAATGCGGTAACTCAAAAACTATTTCATGGATCGTTTCATATTTTTTACCAACATTGAATAAATTGACGAGGAAGAGGAAGAACTGGACTGATTTTGGGAAAGGATGGTTGTAAGTTTCCGATACTAGGTGGAGCTTTATCTCTAAAAGTCTTCGAACCAAAATTTATAAATCTTTCATACGATTAAGTTAAAAATTAGGTGAATATGATCCAACTGGGGGAGATCTATCTTGTAGCATATTTTACACAGGTTTGTCATATTTTAATCCATTTAATTGGACATAACTTATCATTTAATTTGGAGAGTTCGATGAGGGAGATTTTGGGTGCAACAAAGCGGATTGGGACTTTTTCAGGAATGAATTATTGTTTTTAGGAACCACAGGCCTAAGTTCTTATACAGTACCAATATATATAATGACCCATTCCTAAATCAGTGTGAACTCTTATGCCACAAGTAGAAAAATCACAAAATTCATGTCTTCACGGTCTTATTGCATGTTTCACATCTAAAGACTGATGCTCCACCAACAGATCATCTTTTTAACCTGTTTTTGTCCTTGACATTCATTCATTCATTTTTTTAGGATGAAATCAGTCTTTGTGTTCAAAAAGCACTAATTGATGCAGCACAGAGTCTATTTGGAAGATTTTATGAGCAAAAAGTGGGAAAGTGCATAATTGTGAGAAGTACAGGAAGTAGAGTAGTAGAGTGCAAATATCTAAATCTTGATTAACTACACATCCCACTGGAGTTTGCAGAGTACTGCAAACTCTTGGTCGAGTCACAGTTATCTGGATATCTGGGTTATCTGAGGATTTCTCTGTCTGAGGATATGTGTGATGAGCCGTGCATGATGGATTAAAAGAACTAGTTGGAAGAACTCCTCTGCTCTTCCTCCAATCAGTAGGCTTGTTCAGTCCGTGGACTGCGAGGCTGAGCTTATGGGATTACAGAGTTCAGTGGCAGCTAATCAGAAACAAGCAACAGATACTTTTTAATATCCCACTGTGCTTGTTAAAACATTGTTGGGAACTGCCACTGCAAATATGGATTAAGCAGTGAGTGGGTTGTATGTTCCGAGACAATGCCTTCAAAATGTTTCTATGTATTTATTTAAATAAAGAGTTGATTGTTTGAATGTAGTGCCGCTGGCAGATGGTTTAAGTCTCCAGCATGTAGGTAAAAAAAGGGGGTGAAATCAAGATTTCATTGGAGGCGTCAGAAGCTGAGACCTGCTGTGACCCGTGAAGAGAGAGAGAATAAACTGTCAGCTTATTCGAAACAATATGGCCTCCCGTCAAATCGTGGCCCAAAACAAAGCGCTGACTTGTTTAGCGCAAATTACAAGGAAAAACTACTTATTGTGTGCAATGCAGCTTGTGACAGGATGATAATTGTAGGTTGTTCCAGCGGGAGACAAACGGATCGGCGAAAGATGAATGCACCGTCTGATATTGGGAGAAAAACAACTTCATATGTTGAAAATCCCTCGCTGAAACCATGCCTTTGCACAAACGGGCGGCTGAGGAGCCGTTTTTAGAGCTATATGAATCGGATGAATTGCTAAAATAAAGCTCGGGAAGCGTATATCCGGTTCAACTCCACTGATCCTGAAGATTTGTATCATGCAATAAATTACTGAAGATTCCCCTGAATACAGAATAAATCTCTGGATTGGTTGTTGACTATCGGGGGTATTAGCAGGCACTAAAAGACTTTATCAAAGTGAAAGTGACAAATATTCTAACTTCACAAATGTGAATATTTTCTGGGTTTCTTAGTTTTCTATGACCTTAGGGTCTCGGGCTTTTAGTCAGACAAAATGATATATTTGCAGATCTCACCTTGCACTCTGGGAGCGAGTGATGTTTTTCAATTTTTCGACCTATTTTAGAGAACATTCAACTCTCTGGATGTCTCTGTCAAATACTGTTCCCTTTTGTCTATCTCCTACTTCTTTAGCGTCATTCATTTCCATACCTATGCTCGGGTCTGCGTGCGCTGACCCCACCAGCTACTTTCAACATAGTTGCTTATGTAGATTCCGTTTTGTCACATTTCCATACTTTTGTGCAGGAATGAAGTAGATTTTTGGATAAATTATGTGTCACCTACGTATTTTAATTTGTCTATCAATACCATAATAAAACTGCAATGTGTTTCACACCAGTACTTTTGCAGAATGTGACATCATAGCATCTTCAAGGAGGCACTGAGGAGGAGGAGGCATTAAACATAGCTTTAGAAATACCTTTTCCATACTTTTTTCTTCTTGGCGAGGACATTAAAGGGTGGTTTTGAAAAAAGAGCCACTGACTGATATTATGAATATTTCTAAAAACAAAAGTCATCCCGGGGGGTTGTTGTAACCCATTTCTTGAAATACCCCCTATTTTTTATGCAATATCTTTGTGTTTATTGACAGGTGAGGAATTCCTTCACAGTGTCAACAAGGCTGCCAGATAAGAAGCAATGTTTTTGGGTAGCATGATCACATACAAAGTCAATGTAAAGACAGTTGTCACTGATCTGTGTTGGATGACAAGAATGATACTATATGTGGATGATGTGGTTGTGTTCTCTTCTTATTCTCACAAACAAGAATCTGCTGTCACTTCACAATCCTTGCTTTCTTTCTAACGGGTAAACGGCGAATTATACAAAAAAACAGTCTTTTTCATTCTTTGAGGTTCAGTCAAAGATGACATAAAAAAAAGAAAATGAAAAATAAATGGATAATTAGCGATTAAGGATTTTTAAAATACTGATATGTATTCATTAGATGGCTAAAGAAAAGCTGAAGCTATTAAAATATGGACCGGCTGTACGGTAAACTAGGCTACCTCCACACTGAGGTCTGCTCCAGCTTCAAGATAAAAGCTACAATTTGTGTGGACGTCTCTAAAATTAGAAAAAGAACCCATAATGTAGCCCATAAGAAAAAAAATTATCACTGCCACCGAATGAATTACCTGGGCTCCAGCTGTGTAGCTGCTGCACAATATTTCTCAGAGCACCAAATAATAGCCTAAAAATAGCTAAATAATAGCTCAGACCCGTAAAAAAAATGATTCCCCTCTGCAAGATTTCAACCATAGACCTAGTCAAAAGTAGCTGTTCTGAATAAACATTCAGCTAAAACATTTAAGACACATCAACGTTGTCTGTAAATTGGATGTTTGTGTGCAGTAGTCTGCAAATATTCAAAGACAAGTAGGTTTTTTTGTGCATGACAGTTGTTACAAAATATGAAAGCATAACCAAAACATTTATTCACACTGACAAACACTGTGTTACTTCAATAACCCAAACGCTGGGATGATGCTGCTGGGTAAAAGATTGGGTTGGTTTGACTTAAGATTTGTTTGGGAATAAATAGTGACCCAGTATAATGGTTTCCGGATGCTACTTGAAATTCTTCTTAAAAATTCAGCCATGATAATGCAGATGTAAATTTTGGCTCCAGCAAGTAAGCTTACGGCTACCTTAAAAGGTTAGCTCAGGTGATGTTGATAATTTGTGAGATGAATATATCCTGATCAATAAATTGTACAGTTATTTGGCTAAGAAAGGATGTTTTTTATGCTGTGACGGTATTATAACCTTAGTTCACTTAAGCGAGCTAATATTAGGTTAGCTCATGTTCGATGAAGCATGCTATTATTCAAAATATATGAGAGACAACATATGATAGAAATATAGGTAAGCTGGTCAGTTTAGAACATTGCTGCTGAACTTAATGTGCTAGTATTAGTCTTTCTGCGCACAAACATTATTAGCTAGTAGGGTTGTGAAGTTTTGTGTTGCGATATTTTGTGTCGTATTGCATTGATGCCAGGTGAAATGGGAAATCGCCACGCAACCCTGTTAGCCAGCTAGCTAGCCTGCTTATCTTTCGTAGCCAGCTATCAAATGGTGACATGAATAAATTTATGTCATAAAATATGCGATAACCATCCAAGGCTATGTGATGCAAATAGGTCAGAGTTCGGGTCGTTTTTTTGGCTAATTTAAACATGAAATGTTGTATTTTTTTTATCCTCTTATTATTTTATTTTACTTTACTTTTTTAGATAAGAAAATCCAATATGCTAGGTCAAACCCATTTATTTTAAATGTTTTTATTTAGTTTTTCTTTTTTTAAGAAAAAGAAAAAAAAACTGACTAGGTCGTTCCAGTTTAGAATCGGCAAATGCTTACCAAAATAAACCAAATTGTGTTAGTCATTTTCTTAATATTTTACAAAAGACTTTGCAATAACATGAACAAAAACCAGCACAAAATAATAATACTTACTACATATTAATAATAGTAATAATAATAAAAAATAATACAAATGTAAATAAAAAAAAGAACTGCCAGCTTGCAGAATAAAAATGCAAGCATTAAAACATCCGTGGGGCGATTACGATGTCCTCAAATGAATTTAGGGTCAGAAATAGAGTTTGAACAGTTAACCAAAATGGGTTATTTTCAATCCAGCAGTTTTTAGAATAGAACTTTCTGATAAGTCTTTATAAATAAATAAGTCTGACTTTGTAAACGACAGATCTTGTCAGCCGTGAAGGCTACATCCACTCCTGCTCCAGTAACAGGAACCCTGTCGCCGCCATTTGTGCCTTCTGATCCATATTATGCACAAGACAGATGTTTAACTGACATAATAAAAACGAATGAGAGACAGAGATTCACGTAAATACAAAGAGAGGTGAGACTGAAGAGATCCATAGTCGTGTAAATGTAAAGGATGTCTCTCGTATCCCGCACAGCTTTTCAGAGTCAGTCTTTCCACTTTGGTCTGCACTTGTTCGGAACATCACTCAAACTAGAACAAGCACAACATGAACTGTGACTTGAGCTCTCTGAAAATAATAAAATAACTTCAAATGCGTCTGCTGTCAGAACACAGACGGAAGATGAAAAAGGAGATTTTATCAAAAGTTTCTGGGTGATTGGCTTGTAGAGCCTCAAATGTCCTAAGATCGGGCAGCTCACTGTCTAAAAGAGCACATCCAGTGATATGCTGCCAAAAATCACAATGGTGTAACATTTTTTTTTTTTCATAAGGCAATAGTTTGAGATTTCCATCATCCACTCAGTCATTATGGACTTCTGAGGCTTTTTTTTATTCTTCTCTGTACTGTTCTATATAATTCTGCCAGAAGTTTGTCCTTAATTCCAGCGAAAGAGCTCACTAACAGTCAGTTAAAGGAAGGATAGCTGCCATTTAGGATTTTTAGAGTTAAAATATCATATAGATCTCCTTAAGCCGACTCATAATGTCTTAATTGGTACTTAACTGATTGTGAAATTATGGCCCAAAAGTGTTTCGAGACAAAACTTCCGCTGCTGAAAATTCCATAACATCCCCGACGTTTCAGGTCTATGGTAACAATTGAATTTAACCGATTAAATAAATATGTTCTTGTTAAATATGTTAAATACATAAACTCACGTAGCTTAAATTATTTAGTGATGTGTGCCTGTAAAATAACATACCATCTATGCTACGTAGCGACTAGAGGGTACTTGGCTGACAACAATATATGCTTAAATTCTTGAGGCCTCAGTGAGGCGGGAAACAAAAGGGTGTCGACCTTTGCCTTCTTTTGGTTGTGGAAATAGATGGAAGCGAAGATTCGATGCTGCTGCTGTTGAACGGCAAGAGATTGTCGTTTGGCCCGAGCGTTTGCAACCAGGATAGGTTTGGACACGGACACTCTCCGAAGGAAACAGTCACAGGCTGAAACCAAAAAAAAGTGTTCACTGGTATTTGTTGTGGAAGTAAAAGTTCGTGAAGACCCTTGGGGAAAAGTGTAATGGAACGCTGGCCCAGTCAATGACAGCCAGGAGCGTTCACTGCTTCAGCTGGTCAGCGCAATAGCTAAGGAAATGTTTCCACGCTAAAACCAAATCAGCACCACAGCCCGCCGACTAATCACAATATTAACATGTTCAGCACTTAAGGCTTATTGTAGAAATAATATTAACAAAATGCAAATGTCAAAAAATGTTTTGCCCCTCCAGAGTTTGTGAAATATAAAAGCCCGACTTGATGACTTGAAATGCAATTGCACATTTGTAGCTCGTTGCACCTCATCACTGTCATATGGTCACGGTACATTTGATTAAATAAGTACATTAGTATACTAAGATATGTTAAATACCAGACATTTTTCATAATACTATAAATAATGATAATAATAAATAAGAATTAAATTGTACAGTTAGGCATTTTTAAATGTTCTTTCATGCGTTTTAAATTATTTTACGTGTTGTAAAACTATACCATTTAATGTGTTGAACTAAATTCACATTCAACGTAAGATTCGTCTCTAGATATTCCTCAAAATACACAATGTAGCTGTCTTTTTAAGTAGAATGTATTAGTTAAATATCCTGTTCTATGCATAGATTGCTCTAAATTAATTTTTGTCTTGAATTAGATACACAAAACTATCAGATTTATATTTGTAAACTTGGTGCCTATGGACAGACGGTTTTATTTTCAGTGTTACTATGTGTGAGTAATCTGTGATCCAACACAAAAAAATCAGTTGTTCCATCCTTGCCTGATTGTTTTTAGATTAGAAGAAAAAGCTCCAACATCATTATATCACTATAAACACCATGAAACAAAACAATCGATCAATTTGTTCAGAAACACTTTGAAGAACGCTGCATCAACTTCGATAGAATCAAACCAAGTTCATGTTCTTCTACACAGTTTTATTGAGTAAAGACCAGGAGGCCTCTCCATTTGGCAACGATTTGCCAAAAATGGGGATTTATGACGCCCAGAGAGGAATTTTGTCAGCAAAATACCAACATCCGTCCACTAGATGGAGCTGTTAACACGTACTGCAATCTTTGGCTGTGACATAAACCTGAAAATCCAACATTAAATAAATAAAACGCAGCTTATGTTTGAGATAATAGATATTTTATTTTATTTTATTTCTGACATCAGGTCGGATGTCCAGGGGATAAGGGAAAAGCCCAACAAGTACTTGATCCTCTTTTCCAGGATGTGGCAATGTCTGACATGGGGTGCCGTAAGGCTCACTGCCGGAGCCACGAGTCACCTCCAGGCGCAAACCGACCCAGTGCCTGTTGTGGTGCGCTACGGAGGAGGACAACGGAGGAAATGCGCCCAGTAAGCAGCAAAGGGGATCCTCCTGCAACGTAAGGCAGGACATCTCCCTCTGGAGGTTTATCAGGCACGTCCAAGTTCCTGGCATTTATTGATGCTCGGTTCCTACATCCTGTTAAGGAGGCCAGCTGAAGATGGGGAGGAGCTGTTTTTGTGGCGTGAGGTTTTCGTCCTGATGGACCTCAGCCTCCTGCCAGAGGGGAGTGTCTGAAAGAGATAATGTGAAATTGCCACAATCTTTTTTGCCTGCTTCAGGGTCCTGGATGCATACAAGTCCTGGAGAGATGGCCCATTGCAGCCGATAGCCTTCTCAGCTGATTGAATGACTCGCTGTAGTCTGTCCTCGTCTCTGACAGCGGCAGCAGAGAACCAGATGGTGATGGAGGACTAAGGATGGATGCAATGATGGAGGCGTAGAAGTGCACCATCATTGATTTTGGAACGCTGAACTTTGTCAGTTGTCTGAGGAAGTACAACCTCTGATGTCCGTTTGGGATTAGGGATCTGATGTTCAGGTCCCATTTGAGGTCCTGGGAGATGATGGTTCCCAGGAAGCGAAATGTGAGCCACACACTTCCTCAGGCCTACAACCATTTCCACTGTCTTCCCCTTAAGGTTGTTCTGGTTGCACCGGTTTACCAGGCGGTCAATCTCCTGTCTGTAGGCGGACTCATACCCATCTGGGATGAGCCCAATGAGGGTGGTGTCATCTGCAAACTAGAGGAGTTTGACAGACTTGTGGCTGGAGGTGCCGCTGTTGTTGTACAAGGAGAAGAGCAGAAGGGAAAGAACGCAACCTTATGGAGAACCGGTGCTGATGGTTAGAGAGTGTATAGCAGAGTTATTGACTGGGTCTTTTTCAATAGCCTAATACAGTAAATGCCTCCTCCTCTGCTTTAGCATGTCATATTCAACCTATATAATATTATAAACAGGTCCAGCCAAGTGGCGCACAATTTCCAGTAAGAAATACAGACTCCAAGCAGGACATTAAAGGGTTATTACGCAGAGGGATCACAGATGAGGGTGCGAACAACTGGAGCTTACCTAACGAAGGATTACTTAAGATCAAGCAACAGCTAGCCCGTAAAGCCAGAATGTTTTCTCTCACCATTTGCCGCCTTAAAGCTGCATCATATTCCCAGTATATTGGCTCCTACATCAGCGTGCATTGTGATTCCCATTTAGCAGCTGCTCAACCACCATCAGCCCGCAAATAGTGATTAGAATTAACATCGTCCCCGAGCCACCGCTCCGCTCCACTTCATGGATTGCTATACATTTTAATCAATGCTACACCTGTTGGAAGAATACAACCTCATTCCGAGGCAATATAAGAGGGGGGATGCTTGAATTTCATTTTTGCCGGGTAACCTGCAATCAATAGAGAATGTACCGCTTTGGTGTAAGGTAAACATCAAATGGTCTATATCGCGTCCCCGATTTAATTTTTCTGCTTTCTGATTGATTTTTCTTTTAAAACATGACAATTTGCACGTAAGCAGCCTGATGTGATGTTTAAGAACATCTTCAGCACACGCTGCTTTCAAGGTATCAGTGTGCACTCTGTATCTGGTAGAACAACCTGAACCAGTGATTCTGACATCCCGGTTGTCATTTTAATTACACACTGGTATAACCTCTCTGTATCAGCCGTCTAGTAATTTCTTTGTGTCTGCTTTTGGCAGCAATGGTCCCTTCTTTTTTTTGTCAGCCCCACACCAGATATAAATAAATGTCAGTCATCTTTTCTTTTTTTTCTTTTTTTCCTGATGTCTCCTACATTTCTACATTTCTACCCTTTAATCTTCGAGATGGAGGGTTTCTTTTTTAACTCCAATGAAGTGAATACATTTTTGGCCCAAATAACTTCCCCAGACTGTGCATCATTATAATGAAATGTGGTAACAAGCCAGGCACAATATCACCACCAGATTGCCCTTGAGGATGAGTTATTCGCAAATATATTTTCCCAAAAAAGAAATATACGGCCATGTACCAGATGCTTAAATATCTCGCCTCAGGAGAATGAACAGCCCTAAGCCCAGACAGCAGCCACGGTCTGTGTTGGTCCCAATGGGTCTTGTACACTGCAAAAACTCAACATATATAGTAAAATATAGGATATATGCCATATATTGTATATTTGTTTAATTTCTAATCAAATAAACTTCCAAATTTCTCAAATTTTCAAAATGAGTATTTCCATTTACTTTAAGGTAAATTTTATCGCAAAATTCTTAAATATCCCTTTCCGATCTTAATTTGGTAGTGTTTTTTTGGACAATGTTTTATAATTTGTCAGATCCCCGAAAAAAGTCGATATAAGATGTTATGGAATTGTTATATTTTCCGCCGTCATCGCAGATACTTCGTGTTAATGTAAAAACGCAAAAACTGTTTCATGGATCATTTTCAAATTTCATACCCACATAAACTTTAGTGTGAGGAAGAACTGGGGTCATTTTGGGAAAGGGCGGTTGCTTATTTCCGCTACAGAGGGGAGTTTTTGGGCCAACATTTTGTCAATGGTTTGACCGATTCCGGCCAAATTTGTTACATCTGAAACAAACAAAAGCTGAAGAGCACTCCTCTTATTCATATTATACTGTCTATAGTAGTATATATTTCATTCCACTGGGGGCTTTTTCATGAAAAACACACTCTTTGGACATAACTTCCTAACCATTTGTCCAGTTTAGTCCAAATTTGGTCCATATGAATGGACTCAGGGAGATCTATCTAATACATTGTGTTTTACTCTAATGGTTGACATTTTAACTCATTCAATTTAATCCAAAATGCGAAAACATGAATCAAATCGAGTAGATTTATCCTTTGTATAT
This sequence comes from Lophius piscatorius, assembly GCA_009660295.1. Taxonomy (NCBI): domain Eukaryota; kingdom Metazoa; phylum Chordata; class Actinopteri; order Lophiiformes; family Lophiidae; genus Lophius; species Lophius piscatorius. Next base: position 7,237 of record VRLP01007608.1, on the reverse strand, counting down.
GATATCAAACTCAAATTGTTCATATTTCACTCGATAGGGATTTTTTTTCTACAAAAAAATGCGATATTTCAGACATTACCTCAGATTTGATTTGGGGGGTATTGCTTGTACAATGCAGGGGCTTTGGGGCTTTTTGGTGATATACCCTTGCTGTTGGGGACGATAACGTAGGCTTAGTTCATTAAAAAAGTTGTGGACACTTAATATATCATTAACATTTGGTATAACTCATTAGTTATAAAGGTGACATTTCACCGTGTAGATTGTTGAACCATGTACCAAAGGTGCTCATAATTGTTTCATTATAATTTCATGAGACGCTTACAACCTAATGAATAACCTCATTTAAACCTTTTAATCATGTAGCATTATTGTAAAGTGGTACCCTTATTTCAACTTCGTGATAGTCTTACATCTGGAACAGTGTCACTATTAGAAAACTTAGAAATGGTTAAATACTACAATGAAGAGGTCAACCTATTTAGTACAAAAACCTTAATTTTGGAGCACTAAACAACACTTGATTATTCTGTGACACTTCCTATTGCCAGCAAAATATAGCTAAAATTAGATTTCTTAGCTAATTTCCAGCTCTTCTTTTTCTAATTATCAAGTCGTTTTTTGGAAAATATTGCCACCAGATGTTTCCTTGAGTTATTATTTGCTAAAAGAAAATCTTGTATTCATTATTTTTTTGACTTATTTATGGAGAAGGATTGTTTTTCAGTGTATGCCAGTTAGAAACATTGAAAACTTAAAAAAAAAAAATGAACTTGTTAGTCAAACATTTATACACGGCAATAATAAAAATGATCTTTTTGGGGGAAAATCTGACAAAAACAGGTGTCATATGAAGATTTTTGAATACCGTTCGCCCATGGTAATAAATTAGCAGCGCTCGGGATGAATTTGACTTGCAAAAAAAAAAACATTTTAATTTGCAGAAGAACAACGAGTCATAAAATAATATGCGGAGTCGATGCCATCTTTTTTTTTAACTTTTCAGAAACAATTTCACATTCAGCCCGGTGATTAAAATTCGTCCGCCATGATGATGTTAACACAACACGACTACAAAACACTGTTTCACATGGGTCGTCGTTATCGCTATGCCTCGTCTGAGGCATATTTCCAACCTGTTTAATTTAAATTCCCGTATTTGATATGTGAGGTTTTTTTGCTAGATTAAAACTATTGGGATGAATAAATCTGACAGATTGTTCTCTTCTTGTCGGCATTTGTTTAAAACTTTATCACTGATGGCCATAGATCCTTAAAGCAGTGAATGAGAATGTTTTGTTACCTGAGCAGCCACCAGTATTATTTCCTATTTCAACACCACCCAAAAGTTGTTTCCAGCGTTGTCAGAGAAGCCACTGTACGAGAACAGCTCTGCTCGATACGTCATGATTTGATTTCTGCCAGTTTGGCACGTTTCAAGACATTGTTGGCAGCCCGGAGTGGAGAAATGTGAAACCTCCTCCTTAATGGGAGAGGAAAGATCGACAGTTGCTGTGTCACTGCTCGTCAGAGAGACGGGTGGAGGTCTGCTGTGGAGCTTGAGTTGTTCTGAAAGTAGTTTTTACACGGTACCTTCTGCTGGCAGGCAGCGGTGAGGGGAAGTTTGATAAAAGATGTATATCATGGGCCGCAGCAATGGTCAAGGTGAGAAAAGTGTCGGGGTTAGATGAATTATTTCAGAAGATTAGTCCGGGCTTAACTTACTTACAGTTTTGGACAGGGTGAACCTGGACTTGTCAATTTCCTCAGAATTATTCTACCCTTTAGGGATCGCTCAGGTACTTCTTGTCAGGCTTTAGAGCAGGTATTAAGAATCTACTGTCCTTCCTGTAAAGGCTCTACAGGATTATAGGGGACATGGAACCAATCCCAGGTGACACTAGACAAGAGGTGAGGTACTATTCACTGTAGCCCTATGCTGTCCCCAACAGAGAGGGTACGTCCAAGGAAAAGTCCCCAATGCCCTGCATTGTGCAAGCAATCGCCGTGATTGAACTCCTCTAATTAAATGTGAAGTTACGAGCAGGATAGTGAAAAAATGAAGGTTTCTTGTTGAGCCCCGAAAAGTCTGGGATATTATGGAAACATCATCGCCTCCTTTTTTTTTTGTCAACGCGATAACTCAAAAACCATTTGACGGATTATTTTTAAATTTCATAACCACATAGATCCTAGTGTGAGGAAGAACTGTATGTATTTTAGAAAAGATTAGTTATATACTTCCAACACTATAGTGTAAAGAATGACCTTTATCTCCAAATGTTTTGGGACCATCGGGAACAGATGGTTCCCGATGGTGTTTACTAATGATTGTGGGTCATTAACACATTTCTGGACCGACGAACAAAAAAAGACCATGCGTGTGGTTCCGACTGCGTCCTCTTGCCCTGCAGTACTGTGGTAACATTAATTCAATGAAAGATAATATCATTTCACTCCACTTTTCTTTTTTTTTTTTTTTAAATAATCCAGCCTTTATTGAAGGGGATAAAAACCAAAACCAAACAAAGACAGAAATCGAATCAAAACTCGAGTCTGCAGCTTTATATTTCTCTCCGGCTCATTGCTTTTGGTTTCCCTTCCCCCACCTTGAGCGATGTGGCTAACTCTCTTTGGTCTCATTAGTGTTGTTTTTGTCAAAAAAAGCTGCAAAAAAAACCACCCGGCTGTTTGCTACCTGGGCTGCAGAGAGTTCATGTTAGCCACTAGCTGGTAAGCAGGGTGAAATATTTAGAGGCTTTATAGCAATAACAGAAATAATAGGCGATGACAGAGGACTCAAAATGCATGATAATACTGATGTGTTTACGTTTGAACACCCTTGTCGATGTAATGCTCACCTCTGCCATCATAAAGTAATTAAAAGTGAGCGCTGCCTACAATCAGACTTTTATAATAGTTGTCAATAATGGAGGGACTGCCTTGGTATTAAAATCGTAATGGTCCAACCGGCTTAAGCTTGAAGCAAAAAGGCTCAAAATCTGATAGAAATAATTTGTTTATTTTCATTTTGAACAACAGGAAGCTACAAATATTTTAATTACAAGCACTGATAGACAGAATAGTTATACATACTTTAAAAGTAACATGAATTTTTACATAGTCCAATTTATTTCTAACTTCAACCCCTCAGGCGCTTCTTTGGGCAGGTCATCCAAATTATGAACAAGCACAACATAACATTTATTCATGATGTTGTAAAACTAATTCTATGCAGTCATCCCTCACAGCAAGGTGAGTCCGCCGCAAAGTCCCCAATTCCCTGCATCTTACAACCAATCCCCCCGATTGAACTTCACAAATTAAATTTGGAAGTTATGACCAAAAAAACAGTGTTTTTAAAAAAAAAAATTAAAAAAAAAAATAAAGCTCCATTTGTGAGTAGAACATAAAACTATTAACGTAAAATGTAATGCATTTATACATTTAAGATCTACTTAATGTTTATTTTAATGCCTTATTTTATGTTCGTTTATCTTTTTATGTTGCTTGATTTTAAACTGATTATTTGATCTATCTTTTGTTCCTGTAATTCATGCTATTATTTTCGTCAGTTGTATCTGCTCAGTATTTTTGGTCAACCCATTTTAAAAGTGCTTTTTTAATAAACTTTGGCTTGACTTGACTTGAGTCGTATCATCAGCCTTAAATTCCGACTAAATGGAACCGGTTATTGAGAAATTATGGCCTGAAAACATTCAGAAATATAGCTCCCCCTAGTGACGGAACTTTACAACCAATCTTTTCCAAAAACATTCCAGTTTTTCCTCGCACTAAGGTCTAACGGGGTATAAAATTTGAAAATGATCCATGCGAAAGTTTTTGAGTTATCATGTTAACAAGAAGGATCTGTGGCGGTCGACGTGGCAGCGGCGATGAGGATTCCATAACAGCCCGACTTTTCTGGGACCATCTATCCTTTTGCTCCTTATGCAGATACCTTTAACATTATGTCTAGTCCAGCTCTACATGCTGAATCATGTTGCTTGTCAAAATGAGTTCTTTTACTTTAGATACTTTTAGGGTGCTCTTGATTTAGGTGTGAGAACAGTGTTGTGTCTCTTTCAACCATTCTGTTTTTTTAATATCTGTTAAAACCAATAGACTTGCATTTTTAGGTCTCTGTGAAAAGGTTCTGATAGATAATGTCAGGGCACCAGTCTATGAGTTGAAGCTCAAGCACAACCGACTCATGTAACAAGACAAATGATCCGAGGCAGAGGTATTATTGCAATCCTGAAAAGATCAAAGGGAATAAAATTAAAGATCTGGACTTGAACCTCATTGAGATGCTGAAGTGGGGCCGGAAATTATCAGTTCATTCTCACAATCCATCTAATGTGGCCGCACTAAAGTAGTTCTGCAAAATGTCCGAATGGGCCAAAATGTTATATTTTACTCTCGTTGTTCATATTTTACTCAGTAGGGGGACATTTTTTTATGAAAAACATGGTTTTCCAGACATAACACAAAAACGATATCATTGATTATTTCAAATTTCATACACCCATGGACCTTACTTTGAGGAGGAACTGGATTGATTTTGGGAGAAATCGGTTGTTTATATCTGATACTAGGGGAGCCTTATTTCCAAGTGTTTTGAGGCCATAAATTCTCAAGCAATAATCACATTTATTCCAAATTTGTTACATATGAATCGACTCGATTAGATCTATCTTTTACACATTGTGTTTTACTTGAATAGTTTAGATTTTACTCAGCAGGGGGAGCTTTTTATGGAAAAAAATGTTTTTCGAACACAACTTCTAAGCTCTGGTCCAATGTAGTCCAAGTGCAGTGCATTTTATATTATATCACATTTATATCTTAAAGTTCCCATTTTGCTCACTAGGGGGAACCTTTTTGAGAGAAACTCTGTTTTCCGCGACATACTTCAAATACTATTAAATAGATCATTTTCAAACTTTATACTACCATAGGCTTCATTGTGAGGAACAACTAAATTGAATTTGGAAAGTTTGTTTGTACATTTCTGACACTAGGGGGAGCTTCATCTCCAAAAATTGTCAGGCCATAATCTCTCAAGCATTGATCCAATTTAGTCCAAATATGGTCCAAATGAATCGACTGGAGTAGATCTATCTAACATCTATCTTACTTTACCCATACTTCATTCGAATAGCTTATATTTTACTCACTTTGGGTAAATTTGGTTATTATACATACTGTGGAAATACCTTCACCTTCAATATTAGGAGTAAAATAATCATCTGAATCAAGTGATTCTGATTATCATCAATAATCAGGGGATTGGGGACTTTTCGGAGGACATACCCTTGCTCTAGGGGAAGGCAGCAAAAACCTGGTTTCCACTTTTTGGAGACATTTGATGACTTTGTCACACTCATGATTTAGGTATTCCATGACCTTTAAAGCTCTAGTTTCCTGTCCACTCGTGTCGCTTACTGTTAAATGTCGTCTGAATATCCAAGAGGTTTGTCGGAGATGCAGAGAAAAAATAGAGGAAATCTGGAGGGGAAAGTTTTGGATGGCGTCTGAGTCATTCTGCATAATCAGTTTCTTATGACAGGTCGCCTGTAAGTGAAATGCATTGTTTTTAGTAATCCGTCACCGCGAAGCAATGCAGCCTTTTCTTTTGTTTTTCAGAGTGCCGAAAACATCCATTACTGCGCCGTCATGTATTCATTCATCAGCGGTCATGCTGATGACAACATAGACTCACTTATTCAACTATGAATCAGTATTTTTTTCTTTTAGGTGGAGTACGAAATGTTTTTTTATGAGTGCTCGAATTTTAAGTTTGTCCCCTTAAGTAATGGACTTCATGCTTTTCTTCTTTGGCTGAAAAGTCCTTCAGGCTGAATGTGTTCGTGTGCGATCATGAATCACACATACGAGGAAGGTCAGGATATAAAATGGACCGTTTGCTAGCACCAAATGTATCTCCATTATGAATATGTCAGGAGGGGCTGTCAATATTTCACTTAAAGCCAGGAGGATAGTATTTCTTTTTCTAACATGCTTGTCTTTGTTTCCCCATAAAATACCACAGGAGTAAAGCCTTGGAATGCATAATCATCCCATTTCATGTTCTGTAACCTCTTCAAATTGTGCCATGGCAACACGGTTTCCATGTTATCCCCCAGGAATAAAAAAACAAAACGAGGATAAAACGTATGAAAACAGATTGGGTCGACCGCAGTGTCAGACCCGGGGTCTTTAGATGTACAGCGCAGGAAAGAATGGACCTCTTTATATCAGAATGAGGCGTTAATCAGCGCATTTGTTGTGCAGGATTGTACAATAATTAGAAAATGAATAACCAAGGACGTCTGTTTTGTGTCAGTGTCAACGTCTAGGTGTGTTATTAAGACTGCGGTGAGGTTGAGCCCAACCGACAGAGTGACGCACGACAACTTCTTGTAAAACAAATAATTGCTGCCTGGGAAAGAAAAATAAAAAAAATAAAAGAGATGAAGGGTTTTTATTTATAAAAAGCCTCCCACCACATATTCTGCATTCGGCTTGGCCGCGCATACAGCACAGCTTTCCACAGGAAGAAGTTATGTAATGTAAAATCCACATAATGGATAATAACAAATAAGACAATATATGGGTCACCCATCGCAGAGGGAAAGAGAACTTGAGTGTCCTCTATTTTATATATTCATACATGGGCCATTTAAGTTGGTTAATACTAACCCATGATTGCATCATTAGTCACGCCCGCAGCAACAGAACCGCCGTCTCCTGCAAATGTTTGTGGGTTTTGTTAAATGTGAATTAATCTGTATCCATACGCTGCTATGCGTACGTTGACGTTTATGCTTCAACCTTGGCCCTGGAGAAAAAAAAAAAAAAAAAAGCTGTGGCGAGAATCCATATATTATTGAGAACATATTTCACATTCATTGTCTGCAAGAGTGACAACATCTCCCTCGGGTATTTCTGGAGCGATGCGAGAGCGAGCTATCGCCCACTTGCATGGACGATGCAGAATTCCCACATTTGGGCTCAACTTTTGTTAACTAGACAGCATCACCGAGATCGAAAAGGAACCTCAGCTTCCTTTTCGGTTGTTTGTTATTACACCTGAAACCAATAGTTCTATGATGGTCTGACCAGCATGGCCACATTAATGCTGTTATAAGTTTGAGTTAACAGAAAACAATATTTTACTAATGGCAGCCTGGTTTAGGATCTAGCTTAGCTATTTTTTTCTATATTTCATTTA
>VRLP01007607.1:0-20873 GCA_009660295.1 Lophius piscatorius | reverse complement strand
GAGAGAGAGAGAGAGAGAGAGAGAGAGAGAGAGAGAGAGAGAGAGAGAGAGAGAGAGAGAGAGAGAGAGAGAGAGAGAGAGAGAGAGAGAGAGAGAGAGAGAGGGAGAGAGAGAGAGAGAGACAGAGAGAGAGAGAGAGACAGAAAGAGAGAGAGAGAGAAAGAGAGAGAGAAAGAGAGAGAGAGAGAGAGAAATAGAGAAAGCGAGAGAGAGAGAGAAATAGAGAGAGAGAGAGAGAGAGAGAGAGAGGGAGAAAAGGAGTTAAATATGAATGTGCACTGTCCCCTGGTGGATTACCTGTCCTCTGGTGGATTACCTGTCCCCTGGTGGATTACCTGTCCTCTGGTGGATTACCTTTTCCCTGGCGGATTACCTGTCTGGTGGATTACCTGTCTGGTGGATTACCTGTCTGGTGGATTACCTGTCCTCTCGTGGTTAACCTGTGCATTGCATGTGTCTGGCTGCTAACATCAGGGTTTTTCAGGGGGAAAAAAAGTCACACAGATAATTTAAAAGTACATAAAAGTATCAAATATGCCACATTTGCGGATAAATTGTTAGAAGCAATTTCCCGTATTTGGTATTTTTACCCTTCATTGCATGGTACTTTATCAGTATTCAGGGATCACACTCAGCAGCCTCCAGTTCTAATGGAGCATAGTTTGTCATTACAGCACTTACATAAATCTGAAGTGGCATTATGGGCAAATTACATTTAAGTCCCTTTTACAAAATAACACAAAATGTAGTGAAATCTCCTAAAGGTGAATAATAATGTGTGAGGTTAGCCGCGATGCTAACTGCAGAATCGTACTGACGTAGGTCTAGTCATATATCTTCATGTAATATATATATATATATATATATATATATATATATGTATGTATATAGTATGTGTGTTTGTAAACACGTCTGTGTTCCATCTTATATCTCTAACGCCGTGTTTAGGCTCCAGCCGCTGTCAGGAACATCTAATCACAGTCTAAGTGAGACCTGACCTCCATATTGACTCGTTGACCTGTGAGACTGATGTGGTGGAAAAAGACAAAAGGAATGCTGCTAATCTGTCTTTATGCTCTGAATGTGTAGAAAAACACATTAGTGGGAAAAGAATAGAATCAGTGTCTCTTTCTTTCAAAATTTAAGTTGGAATCTTAAAGAACAGAAAAGGTTTTTACACCGTTTGCCTTCTTACAAAGATACTTGTGTTATTTCATTTTGAGATGCTGTCAGCGATGCAGCGGCAAAACGCTTCATCATTGACTACATTCATGCAAAACTTAGAAGTGGATAAAGCCATATAAAGATATTCTGGACAACCATTACATTACAACTACCTGCTTCCAGTTTTTACGGCAATCGTTGCACGTAAAAACTGGAAGCTGGTCTTCACTCCTGTGACTAAAAGGACCTGGGAGAGAAGATCTGAACCAGTTGTCTAGGCTCAGATCCTTAATGGTTGCTCCTTCTTTCAACGCATATCTCCAAACAAAATGCTCAATTGCTGCCTAATACATACAAAGTAATAATAAAATCAATGTTCTGACAAGCTGTCTTCACCTGTCAGTGGTTATAATGTTATGGTCGTTCAGTGTACTAAAATCCACAAAAAATCAGGGATATTAGAGTTTTTGAATTATTGCAGTAAACACAATTTCTTGGATCCGTTTTTAAATGTTGGCACCCCCATAGACTTTAGAGCGAGGAAGAACTGGATTGATTTTGGGAAAGGTGAGTGGTATATCTCTTACACAAGGGTGAGCTTTATCTCCAAAAATGTTATTTCCTCATATTTTTACTTACTAAAACCAGCTCTTTTTTTTTACAAAACAAAAAAACGATGCATTTCATTTGTTGGACTGTTCCTTTAACATCCCGGCGGGGGTCGGGGAGGGCAGGAATCATTGTTGTGAAGGTGACTGAATGTAATATGAATCCATCCATCAGCTGTGATGAGTCATGTCAGGTGGAGGGGCATCATCGGTGAAGACAACATCTCCCGTGATAACAGCAAAGATCGGATCTTTAACGGAGAGATCTCTGGCAGCAGAAATGATTTACCGCTCCATTAAAACTTCCTGCAGACTCAGGCGCCTCCTTTCTTCCCCTCTCTGACCTTCTCCTCTTCAACCTTTTTTCTTTTTTTCACTTCTTCACTTGCTGTCTTGGTTTCACCTAATTATTCCTGCTTGACCTCCGACTTTACGAGGAAGCCCGATCTACATGGAGACAGAGAGGAGGTGGCGAGGGTCAGAACCGCTAACGGAACAATATCCTGATGACAAATTTGGGTTTGAGTGATTCCAACAATAAATGGCAAGAGTAAAAAATGTGTGTCTTTTTTTCCTCCCTCACCATTCAGGTCCTGACATGGTGGGAAATTAGGTTGGTCCTCGGATTTGGTATTTACCAGATTGCCAAATTACCATTTGGAGTCCAAATATATTGAATAAACGAGGCCATATCTGCAGAGGCAGTCCGACATTTATGTGTTTCCGATGGTCGGTGCACCCGAGATAAAGGCCGTCTTTTTCTACGGATTTTTTACCAACATTTTATAAAACAAATCACAACAATTAAGGTAAAACTACACGGCTCTAAGAGGGGCGGGGCATCAGCCAACGGAGCTCAGTTTCCAGTTTCTACGGACCTCCTGAAGTCCCTTGAGTAAAAAAAGAAAAATCTTGTGCACTGGCGATAAATTCAGCACTAGAGTAGCTGCATGCCTGACGTCCTTCAGTATGTGCAATCAGTGATTCCTGCTGATGACGATCCCATATCTACCAACAACAGCTCTTCTGATGCGATTCTGTTCATACATAAGATACATGCTTACGTTTCCTCTTGCTGCGCAGTGTGTTTTAAGTGCTCTTATTTTGAAGGGTCACAGCAGTAGTCAGGTTGGTCGGCGTTATGTATATGATCTGGCTTGATGAAATGAACGTACGCTCCGTCCTCCTCGAGGTGTTTGTTAAACCGATCGTATGACATTTCCAAGTGAAAGTAAAGCTGTGCGAGCCTCGTTCGGTCTGTTATATGTTCTATGGCGGCTCTTTCCATCAAAAGACGCTTATGGATGATGTTAAATAGATTTAGCGTTCCAGCCAGTTTAATGGAATGCTGTTTTGTAGTTTATGTGTAATGATGAAACAGGATCTTCTCATTTCGTATGTTCTTTTGAGCCGAATGCAGACGACGAAAGAGTCAAGGAGTGCTCTTCAGGGATTTAATCACAGAAAGTTTCTCTCAGAGGCAAGAATAGATGAAAACCCAAATGTCAGGCTAAGACACAAAATACATCCGCCAATAAATGTGCCGGAGAAAAACTCAGGGATCAAACTTGAACACGGGAAATCACACGGAGCGAGAGCAGAAGATTACAGGGAAGAAAATACCGGCAAACTGACAATGTGGAGCACAAACGCTGGAAACATGTACACAGAAGATAATGAGACAATGAGACGCAGGTGCAGGGAAGAGGACATAATGAGACAAAAAAGAAAGGAATGAACAGAGTAGGAAGCAGCAACATTTATGCAGGCGAACATGTCCACAAAAATTAACTGCAAGGAAGAGGATATAATGAGACACAGGTGAAAGAAAGACTCATTTGAGACACGGGGATAGCAAGATAATGAGACACAGGTGAAAGAAAGACTCATTTGAGACATGGGGATAACAAGATAATGAGACACAGGTGGAAGGAAGACACGGAGGAGGCAGAAGCAATGAAAGACAGTGAGAAGGTGAAATCATTTACACTGTTGACGCACAAAGAAAAGGAGATAATTAGACACAGGTGACAGTGTGTATTGATATGAAGTGTAAGGAAGACAAAACTGAAAGTAATAAACAAAGGAGGAAGCAGAGACACTCGGTAATAGGTGAACATGTGCACAATGATATGGTGCAGGGAAAAGGATATCATGAGACACAGGTGAAAGCATGTGCAGATGTGAGGAGTCGAGAAGAGGGGACAATGACCCAAGATTGAAAGCGATATACAGAGGAGGAAGCAGAGACATTTAGACACCGGTGAACAAAAATGAGGTGCAAAGAAGAGGAGATAATGAGACAGATTCACGGAGACACAGGGATAACAAGACAATGAGACACAGGTTGTATCTTGTAAAGATGTGAAGTGTACGAAAGAGGAGACAATAAGACAAAATTGAAAGTAAATGTCGGAGAGACATTGAAAAACAGTTGAACATGTTAACAAAGATATGATGCAGGAAAGAGGAGATCAGGACACAGGTGAAAGAAAGACAGAGGAAAATGACTAGAGAAGATCGTATGACTCAGCTGAATGTACCTACAGATGTGAGGTGAAGGGAAAGGCGGACAATGACACAAGATTGAAAGTAATAAACAGAGGAGGAAGCAGAGATATTTAGACACAGGTGATGAGTACAAAGATGAAGTGCAGGGAGATGAGACCATGAGAAACAGCTGAAAGTATACAAAGATGAGTTGCAGGGGAGGGGAGATAATGAGACTCAAGTGAAAGTGTCCACATATATGAAGTGCAAGGAAGAACAGATCAGACACAGGTGAAAGTGTGTACAAAGATGAGGAACAGGGAAGAAGGGATGATGAGACATGATGGACACAGAAACAATTAGAGACAATGAGACACTGGTGACAGCATTCACAGAGATGAGACACATGGAACATGAGAAACGGGTGAAATCAAGACACAGGAGACAGAGGTAGGAGGAGGCATCAAGACGGTCAGATAATCAAAGCCATGTAATCAATTAAACAGTTAAAAAGAAATGAACTAAAACTAAGGGAAATAGAATCCTGAGTCATCGCAAAATATCTTTATTTTTTGGGGGGATTTAGCAAAAGAGCTTTTACTCTAAATGTTGAAGAAAGGGGAAAAGAGAATTCTGGACCTGCTCTTTCATCTGGATCCACATGAAAAATGAACCTGTTCCCTCCCACAGACAGAACCCTCCCACTGAGCTCTGGGAAAATGTGTTTGGTAGAGTTTGTGTAATCCTGTTAAATGACAAAGTAACAAACAACATCACCTCCCGACGGAGATAAAAGGAATGTTCTTGTCTTTCTGATCGGTCCGGGAGAGAATCATTTCAGCTGCACAGAAACACCGAGGCTCACCGCCGCCGCCTCTGTGATATCAACACATTGGCACTTGGTCAAAAAGGCGAGTGTTCCCTTCATTGGTGCTGCTGTCCAACAGAATATTTTATTTTGATTAATTACACCGGGTCGCTGTTGAATCTGAACGACCTCCAAAAAGAGTGCACTTGTCATGGGACTTCCTGCGGCGGCGCAGGTCTCCATAAAGAATCATAATGAACCTCATTAGCATAAACATGAGGACATAGAGAGAGACCGAAATGGTCCGGAGTGTTGGACCTTTCATCTGCCATCGTCCCTGACGGGTCATCAGCGCCACGCCAACCAGCAGCAGCCGCTCAGAAGGACTCAACAGGATCAGGATGGCGATAAACGCAAACGCTAACGGCATTTGCACAGGGACCAACGGCAGTTAAGGGAAGTTAAGTGCGTCCTGTTATTTCACCATAAACGCTGTGGCGCTTCACCACGACGCCACAAAGCAGCCCGTCGAGTTCTGCTGCTTCTGTGTGTTCAGCCCGGGCAAGAAAATGGCCCATTTCATGCATCCTGTCATATCTGATCAGCCGGGCGCCGGACCTGAGGCTGACGCAAGAACAGCGCCGGACTCAGAATCGCTGTCATGGATTAGAATCATGGTGAGTCCACGGCCTTTAAGGTTGGCCAGGGCGCCGGTTTCAGAGTGCGGATCATTTGGAGCCGAGGGTGAGGAGGAACCCGTCCTTCGTCCACATTTATCCGAGGCTAAGTGAGGTGCGTGTTCGGTGTTTATCGCGAGAGAAGATGGATCTGCAGCCGGAGAAGCAGGTGTAGCTCCTGCGGCGCCCGTTCAATGCCTTTCATAATCACAATGGACAGCGGCCGTCGTAAAGAGCCGGCGCGGTGACCTTCCATTTGTAGATTGCTTTAACAACCCGCGCCGCTCTCCGGCAGCACTCCACTCTGAAACACTCGCACGCCCAAATTTGACTCTTTCATAGAGAAACCTGTTGGAGCGCCGCTGTCAAAATCGACGTAGAGATTAGAACAAACAATAAACCCCCGGCTGGTAATTATTCTAAAGTGTCCTTCAGTCGTCGCCGCCATAAACTTGTCCTCTTAACAAGACCATTCTGAAGTCCTTTCAAACGGCCGATGGACGGCAGATATGATCAGGCGCCTTCTTTGGATCGATACGTGTGACGTGTTGGTCTTTCTTCGCCGTGGCGTCCATCCGAGGGTCTGATTCAGACGTCAAAAAGAAGATATACGGTGGCGGCATAAAATCCATGTGACGATCGGACAGCTGCACAATTCGTTTAGCAAGCAGCTAATGTAGCCGCCGTATTCGGCAGCCGGCTAATTTGATTAATAGAGGTTGTGTTTCCCGGGTTAGCGGACTCCTTCTGGATCTGTGTTTTTTTTTTCCTCCCTCTGCGAATAGGTGAGGTTTGCGGAATGACTAAAGACCACCTGGAGGCCTCTTTGCAAAATCAATAGCAACCTCGCGGTCGACGTTATCTCCTCAGGAGGGGAGTCGAGATTGATTGTCGTTAAGCACTTTACGGGATGGAAAGAGGATGAGGAGGGAGCATAAAAACGCCCACGCACCAACTGCCCATCCCTGTCAGCCGAAACACAGAGCGCCGCATCGATAAGAGCAGGATCAGCAAACTAAATACATTTAAAAGAAACAGTAAATAAAAAAAAAAGGATCTGAATAAACAAGCCGGCGATGATAAATTGAACACGAGATTGATTGATGGAATCTGCGGCTAGAAAATGAGGAGAAAAAAAACATCCTTTTGTTAGAATCCATGGAGGCTGCTGGTAGAATCCGTGTCGAGAAAGAACAAACGTCAACATCCAAGTATTCCCGCCGTAAAAAAAGACCAAATAATGTCAGAACAAATAATTTAATAACCATGTCCCTCCAGCTGCAATTAGTGAGAATAAAGTAGGGGACTTATTTTTGAAGCACTCCGGAGGGAATGGAAATATGCAAAGTGGATTTTTGAAAAGCATTGTTTGGATTATTCTGTCATTAAGGAGACGCGGCGGAGGAAGTACCGGAGTAACTAAGTACTTTTACTGTACGCTAAAAACGAAAATCACAGGACGCTCTCCTGTAATCAACTAAAATCCTCTTTTATATTTTGTTTCCCTGCAGGCCATTTTAAGACCACTAACATAAAAGATGACCAATCCTGGCCTGAAAGTGGTTCCACATCTGAACCCTACTACGAGGCTCGGTCCACATCATCCATCTCCGCCGCCTCAGAGGAGCAGCATACACTTCTGGATCTTGAAAGAGGTTCTGGTTCACATTACAAATGTTTGCTTCAAGCAGGAGAGTAGCGTCAGAGAGCGGTGGCAAGAGTTCTCAGATGTTGAAACATCCATTCAACGACATTAAATCACAAAACCACACAAAGTGTCAATCAATCAAATCCAGTTCCTCTGCACCGAGCTGGATGTCGTTCTAAATCTTCAAAACGGTTCATGGAGGATCTGCGGTTCTGATGATTCCGTATGATCCCTGACTTTTTCGAGGATATAATGAGATGGTTACACAGAATGATTACATATTCAGACAAAATCTGTAACATCTAGAGCCTCGTTTGGACCTGGGTCTTCAGGAGGCTTAGTCATCAATCAAAAATGCTGCTCATCGGTTCCTCCGTCGGTCATCTTTCCCCATGCATGATGGGATGTGGTCGATGACACTGGCTGCTAATGTGGCTGGATGACTGCTAGCGTCTGGCCATGGGCTCGTTAACATCCCTGCATGAACGGCCCATTTATGTTCTTGTAAACCGTCTCGTAAACCTCTGTTTGTTGGGACATTCTGGCCTCTAGGTCACAAATGTGGTTTCCCAATAAATGGAGTGATTGATGGTGACCTCCTGCTGAGATGTAAAACCCATAAATGTCTTTGTCTCTACTAGATTCTTGCAGCTCTGACGACGGAACTCGGATCCAGAACCGATTTCTGGTAGAAGATCCTCGTCTTGCATCTTCAGTCGGGCTTTTCTTCAAATGGATTTAGTCCACAAAAAAGTCTCCAACACAACGTGTTTGTGGAGCGTCGAAGAAGATGGAGTAACAAACACAGCACACGGAGAACCTTCTGAACCCAGGAACTTCTAAGCAGCAGTTCTAACAACTTAGCCACTAGCACCACGCTGAGTTAACCGTCACCCTGAACCAGAACTTCAGAAGGGTAGATTCCTGAAAAGCCCGAAATCCCCTGCATGTAGAAGCAACGACCCTGATTGAACTCCTCAAATTAAAGTTACGACCGAAAAACAGTGTTTTATGTTAAAAACATAAGAAAATAAAACTCCACCCAGTGGGCAAAATATAAACTATTCAAGTAAAACACAACTTATACATGATGGTTCTGATGGTGTCGACACATCTGTGCAAACTTTGGACTAAATCAGACCAATGCTTTGGAATTATGTCCCGAAAAAATGTTTTTTTCGGGACATAAGGATGTTTTTCATAAAAAAAACATCCTCTTTCATCTGCTTCATCTTTCGGCTGTTACCGCCAGTTCTCTTCTAGTTAACAGAACCAATGACGGTGTTAGTTAACCCGAGTCTAATACTGTCACCGGTACCCCCCGAAGCTGTGGGGGGGCACCATAACCAAATTCCGCTTAGGGCACTAATTTGGCTATGGGCGGCCCTGCTCCAGATATATTATTATATATATGATATTCCTCCCACAAAAGCTAATTTAGTGCATTTTATCACTTCATGTTCGTATTATTCTAGTGAAGCGTAACAAAGGCAAAGTGCAGTATCTGTCACCGGTGTCACCTTGAGGATAAAACTACACTTACACTTAAAATTCATTCAACTCTTATCTAATCATTTTTATTTTATTGTTTATCTAGCCGTGACAAAGCAACACAGAAAGATCGTACTAGATGTGAATAGAGATGTTTGGACGGGTCCGTGGGCGGAGCCAAAAGATGCGCAGGTTACAGCAATTCTGATAAAACAGAACAAATACGATAATAAAATGTTCTGAAACACCGAACAAACCCGACCCTCCACATCAGACAGTCACTATTTATAAGCTTCAGAGTGGAGCATCAACAATTCTTTAAAAGCTACGTCTGTACGAAACATAACCCAGACGGTCAGAACCACTGCTGACCTCCTCCAGAGTTCTGACGGTCCTTCAACCACGTTCTTAAAACAGCCTTAAATGTTTAAAAGTACTGAACTCTGATATTCAGAGGTAAAGAGTTCCACATCCCAGAAGCCTTAGCTGAAAAATGTTTTTGTCCAAATGTCGTAGATTTAATTTATCCTTATAATCTCCTCTGGTAGCGGTTCTGGTTCTGGTTGACCCGGGTCCAGCAGCAGAACATTTTGTTTACAGACTGTTTAAGAGGTTGTTGGGTTTGATTGTGAATGATCTTATACAATAAATTAACATGAACTATGAAGATCAGACCTTTGGAGTATTTTGTTAAAATGATGATGATTGTTGTTGTTGTTGTTGTTGTTGTTTAAGCCGCTATCTTTGATGTTTGTTTCTACGGACTGTGAAGTGGTTACATTGCCGTCATGGTTCTTTTCTTGTCTGAGCCCAGGTTGTGATGCAGAAGGAAAAATGTGACAAAATGATTGAATGCATGAACAATCTGTTTTCCTTTGATGTCTCATGAATCTAAAATGTGCCGGATTATATTTGATTGTTTTTAAAGATGTTTGAAAAATACTTCTTAAACCTTTTATTTTCTCACCGAGGAAAATATATGGAAAATAATATCTTTTTCGCATATTTTATTTCTTCGGTGGCTTTTATGAATCAAGCAGATATTTAAACTGAGGAAAAATAAAACAGACTTGTGAAATTATTTCATGCTGCAATTTTCTATATTTCTTCAAAAATTGACAATTGTAATTAGATGAGCTCAAACTTTTGTTAAAACATGTTTCATGCTGAAATATCTTACCTATAGAACCAGACCTTTTCTACAGCCATGGTTAACACCTCCTCTACCTCCCTTTGACCTCCAAGGCTCTACACTTGGCCCCTTACTCGTTAGCATATACATGCTAGCATATTATTAACAGGTTCATGTTATTCAAGAAGAAATAGTGACCCAAAATGAGTTCAACCAAAGAATTGAGCAGGACATTAAAGGGTTAAAGGTTCCACAACCACACCCAAACACAATACAATGCAATCATTTCAGGTGGAGCGACGTCATTTTGTTTGACCCATCAATCAAACAGTTGGTGGTTTCTTTTCCACCAACCGTTTTTTTTTTGTATGTCAACTACGATACGCAGAAAATACTGGATCTGGTGATTTTTGCAGTTTGCAGACCGACTTGGTCCACTAGCTATTCGTTATATTCCCCGGAACGTCGCCGCGTCCGCAGCTGATCGCGTGTGTTAACACGTTAACTCTAACTTTCGTGGATCACCTTCAAATTGTATTTCCCCATGGACCTAATTGGGAAGAAAGAACTGGATTGATTTCGGGAAAGTTCAGTTGTATATTTTTGACACTAGGGGGAGCTTGATCTCAGAAAGTTATCGTTCCATCATTTCTCAACCGTCTCCGTCCAGATTTGGTGCATAAGAATCGACTCCAGGAGATCTATATCGCATATTTCATATTTGACTCCAACAGTTCGTATTTTACTCACTAGGGGGAGCTGTTGACAAATATTTACATTTCATTTCAATCAAGGGGGATTGTTTGTAAAAGGCAGGGGGTCGGGGACATTGGGAGGATACTCCGTTGCTCTCAGGAATAACAGCATAGGAGTAGTTGCACATCCTCTGAGCGAGAACAGACAGATGGGAGCTCATTGGCTGCATCCCAAACCGGAGACTTCACTTTCTGCTTTAAATTTCACGATACTGATTCATAAACAAGAGGGTCAAAGGTCGAGGCACACTTGGTTACGTCTAACTAGTGGGCTGGTGTTGAAATGACTGCCTGCGATAAGTAACTCAGTGAGGATAGATGCACTGTGGACTAAAAGGACACATGTAAAGTAGAGGATTTGGAATGCAGCCCAGAAAAATAACAAAATGAGTTGTTGGCTCAAACTCTCTCAGTGTTACTCTGTTACACCTAAATACAACGTTTTACACCTAAATACAACGTTTTACACCTAAATACAACGTTTCCAGACGTTTCTTTAACCCATGAATGATACACTCTTAAAAATAACTCTCTGAACTTGGCCTACGCCCTCACCCCTGAAGGGATGGATACATCTCTTAGAAGCCCCCCATTCTCCTGCGTTGTACCACTGATTAAACTCCTCAGATTTAATGTGACTCATTAATAATCTCCAACAGTCCATATTAACTCACCCTAACTGTTTCTATGAAGTCAGCAGTCTGTTCTAGGGTCAGATCCCATAGTGACTCAACCTAACTGTTTCTATGATGTCATCAGTCTGTTCTAGGGTCAGATCCCATAGTGACTCAACCCAACTGTTTCTATGATGTCATCAGTCTGTTCTAGGATCAGATCTCATAGTGACTCAACCTAACTGTTTCTATGATGTCATCAGTCTGTTCTAGGATCAGATCCCATAGTGAAAAAAAAGTTTGTAATGGATCATTTTCAAATTTTCTACCCACACGGACTTTACCACGAGGAAGAACTGAATTGATTTGGGAAAGACATGTTTTACATTTCTGACACTAGGGGGAGGTTTAGCCTTATAAGTTTTCGGCCAGTAATTTCTCAACTGTTGCTCTGATTTAGATCACATTTGGTGAATCGATCTGAGGACAAACTTTTTCAGACATTAAGTTCATATTAAATTTAAGCAGTTCAATCAGGTGAACTGCTTGTACAACGCAGGGGGTTGGTGACTTTTGGGGATGTAACCTTGCAGTCAGAGACGACAGCGTGGGTCTAGTTAGATATTCAGTTTGACTTTTTCTTGAATCCTGGTTTAAAAGTGAGATTTAAGATATCTGGGGAGGTTTTGTTTTAATTAAAACTGATACTTGGAGACGGTTTTGTTGTTTTAGATATTTATTAGAAGTGAATATTTTCATGAGTGATTTTCTTCCCCCTCATGTTACATTTTGTTCATTCTGTTTTGGTTGATAAAAAGAGTAATAAATAACTAATTGAAATAAAGTGAGCTGTCTCACAGTGAAGTATTTGTTCGTATCTCCTTCATATTCATCAGTTGAAGAAGCTCCAGACGTGTCTACGCCTCCTGTCTGAGGGTCCTGATTATACTATTATCACTTTATTTCTTCTCTCCATGATTTCGTATGAATCAGATCCTTCCAGAGGAAAAAAAAACAGCAAACACATTAAAGATGAAGATGAAGATGAAGATGAGGCAGGCTTTGACTCGTCTTTGATCTCCCAAACCGTGAGAGGAAAATGCTCATTTTAATGAAACCCAAAAGTGAACAAAGCAAGTTAAACTTGAGAAAGTAGAAGAACACGGTGTTTCTCCCGGCCCCTGGAGAGTGAGACGCGACGGTAATAACTGTCTGCTGGATATAATTAATGTGAGTTAAAAAGCAGGGACCGCTTCCTGACATCTCCTCTCAAAATAGTAGGCCTCAGCTCAGCCGAGCCAAAGACTCTAAAGGGCAGCGGCTCTAAATTAGAAAGAGAACGCAATGCAGACAGTGATCAAGTTCCTCCTTCTATCGAGAACGCTGCCGATTATTTTTGGCTTTTACTCCAGTGTCGGCCTTCAGAATTCAAAAGATGATTGTCGTCAAAAAAACTGTGTTGCTGATCTCAATGCAGCTCATGATCTTTAACATCTTTATTCTCCTGGGGTGATCTTCAGATCATTGTCCTGCTGGAAGGTCCAACCACGGCCCACTTTAAGGTTCCTGACAGGCTGTTAGGTCTTCATCCGGTATCTGCTGGTGCTTGATGGAGACTTCACAGTGGGTGTGAGGGGCTTTTCTTTATGGCTTTCTTTCTTTGTAGGCCACACCCATCTCAGATGTTTTTAGCCAAACAGCTCTACTTTGGTCTCATATGACCTCTGACCTTGTTCCAGTGAAAGTCACAGTGGTGTTTGTCAAACTGTAGCAGCGTTAGCTTGTAGTAGCGTTAGCGTGTAGCAGCGTTAGCTTGTATGTGAACGACAGCAGAGACTTTGTTCTTGCTACCTTCCCAAACAGCTGTCGTTGGTGTCGGCGCCATCTGATGGTGGTTATGGAGACTTTATGACCCCAACATTCATCTGACCTCTGTAAAACGCTTCTATTTATTTTGCATCTTGCCATAATTCTGTGTTTTGCTGTTTCTCCTCTACAGGCCATCTGAAACGTTAACCTCCAGGTTCAGCACCAACTCGGAGATGATTCTGAAAGCGGGGCCGAGCGTCGAACTACATCTGTCCGCATTGGTTCTTAAAAACCCCTAAGGATAAGAACAACACTGCGGTCGCATGGAGCGCCGGCGGCTTCTTCTTCTTCTGCTGCTGCTGCTGCTGCTGCTGCTGCTGCTGCTGCTGCTGCTGCTGCTGCTGCTGCTGCTGCTGCTGCTGCGGGTTTAAATGGAGTCATGTTCTGTTGAAAGAGTAAGGCTGGTGCTCACGCTTCTGTCATCCATCATATTTGAGGCTGTATGTGTCTGTCTATGTGGGCAGAGGGAGACGGAGGATGCTTTCCAGCCGGGCCCAGGAGATGAGCTGAAGGGAGGATGACAGATGATGCATGAGGTGCCGTCGTGGTTTCCTAAAAGCTCAGTAAGAACTGTCTCCTGGCAGCACGTCTGAATTATTACCTCAGCTCAGCAGGCGTTTGCGGCGCTCAGCCTGCTCCTTTTTCTACTCCGGGGACGCAGCAGACCTTTCAGATTTTCTTTTATGGTTCCCCTTCTGTGGGAAGTAAGACGCTCATCTGCATACCTCTCCCTGCCGACGTAACGACTGTTTGCTCGTTTCCCAACGGGCTGCGATGATCTGTTGAAAAGTGACACGAGGTACTGACATCCCAAAATCGATGTTCAGTGGGTCCAACCGTCAGGAAGCCAGGAGTTGTAAGCGGCTCTCTTTTCAACGGGATTGATGCAAAGTAGTGTCAGATCTGAATGCCATCCATTTTTTAACTCCGCCTCTGCTGCAGAATCCTTAAGGGCCGCGCGTTTCATGATTTATGCATCATTTGCCGAGTGAAGAGGAAACGGAATATGGACTTAGCATGTTGGGACTCAACCCTTGTTTAGTTTACTGCATCCTCCAAATGTCGGGGGTATTATGGAATCATCATCGCCCCCAGCCCCGCCCCCGCCCTCGCCTGGATCCCGGATGGATCTGCTGCTGTGGACCTGCTCGATGCCCACTGATCACATTATGATGATGATGACGATGATGATTAAATATTATTATCATGGTTGGATCCCCCGGGAAGAGATGGAGAGTGTTGCTGGGGGGAGGGATGTTTGTGGTGCCCTCCTTGTCCTGCTGCCACCGCGGTCCATACCTGGGTAGGCAGGAGAAAATAAAGGGATGGGTGGAGCTTATAGCTGATATCGTTGTTGTTATTGTTGTTGTTTTCCATGATGTCCTTTCCCCACCTCCCCCCCTCTCACCCACTCTCTCTCTCTCACACTCCCCCGCCTTCTCCCTCTCTATCACACCTACATTCTCAAACTTCATAACTACATATATCTTCATGTGAGGAAGAACTGGATTGATTTTGGGAGAGGTCGGTTACATATTTCTGACTCTAGGGGGAGCTTTATCTCCAAACGTTTTTTGGACCATAAATACTCAATAATCTGTCCGATTTTGTCCAAATTGGATGTTTATGAATCAACTTTAGGAGAAATTTCTTGTGTTTCTCACTAGGTAGAGCTTTTTTTTTACAGAAAACACTGTTTAACGGACAAAACTCCCAAACTGTCTGTCATTACGGCCAGAATTCAGTTCATTTTAATCGACTTAAGGAGACACATCTTGTACAGATAATATTTGAATCTTAAAGTTCATGTTTTGCTTAATTCACTGAGCTTTTTTATTAAAAATACTGTGGAAATGAACTTTCTGGGATAGACCCTAGCTGTGGGGAACGACAGAGTAGGACTAGATCTCAATATTCTGCGTACTCCTCCTGTCTCAGGGGTAAAAAAGATAAAAAAAAGAACCAGTTTTTGCTCCCAAACCTGTAAAATAAAGCAATTTCACTTCATATCAAGACCATTGAAGAACCAGGCTGTCAATCATCACACAACTTATGAACATCTGAGTTTTGCCTCCTCAGAGAGCAGACAGACGAGATGTCACTCAATCCTAGTGCAACACAGCTATAATGATTATTTTCTTTATTAAAGTAGACCTTTATTAATATTATTATTATTATTATTACTTTCTAAAGGTGCTGCATAAGTACAAACATTCTTTATTTTTTTTACAAAGAAATTGCCCATCAGAACCTTTTCTGTCTCCCTGCTGAAACAATTCTGATCAACACATCAGAATAAGAAGAACTATTTAACAGTATGTTTTTTTTACTCTGAAATAGATCAGTGAATGTTGGTCTGGAGCGACAAATGTCAAAGTGATGATCCATCCATGTTCACGCAAAAACGTGTGAAGCACCAGAGAAGAAATGAGTCCTTATGCGAGGTTAGGCATTAGGTAAGTTATGGCCTGAAAACTGTGATTTTGGATATTAAACTCCCCCTAGTGTTGGAAATATACAACCAACCTTTCTCCAAATCAGTCCAGTTCTTCCTTGCACTGAGTTCTATGTAGGTGTAAAATATGAAAACCATCCATGGTAGAGTCTTTGAGTTATTGCGTTGACACCAAGGATCTGCGGCTGCGTTGGCGATCCCATAAAAACCCCGACTTTTCCGGTTTATAAATATCAAACACTTGAATGAGTCACTTCAACCTGCAGGTCCGTTTTTTTCTTGAACTACACGGACGTAGATGTTCAGCTCAGATAATCCCAGTTTCGTTTGTGGTTTGTTAATTATTTGATAACTACCAGATCAAAGAGCGAGAACCTTTGGACGCTGGTGGAGTCAAACAGTTTGAATGGAGTTAAATAAAACAAAGGCTTTTTCCGATGTTTGGGTCACTCAGGGAAAAAGTAATAAGATTTAATTGAGGGGGGGGGCTTCCCTGTTGCTGTGGTCAATCCTGACCCTTGAGAGAACACAACACTCCCCCTTCCTTGGGTTTTCCTGGATCAGCTGGTCTCCAGTGAACATGCTTATTATGAAGACTTGACTCCAACGAGCCCTGATGATGAATCCTGCCGCATACTCATTAATTCAAGAGTTTAAAAAACACGCATGGAGTGGGGTCCGCTCCCCGCGGAGAGCGAGCGTTTCTCACTCCAGATCTCGCCGTGAACCTGGACCCCCGCCCCTCCGTGTTTGACTGCGGCCCCAGAAAGCGGCGCTGGCAGAGATGCTTACAGAAATGTAAACTAGACAGGCGTCTCTGCCAGACGCCGTGGCGCCTCCTGCATGCCAAGCTGGTGAGGAGGAAAGTAGGGCAAACAAAGCAATTGAAGAAACAACACAGTGGATGTCTTCTTTTCAGCAGACTACAGAAAAATGTCGAGGAGATTTGCATATATTTGCAAACAAAAGCGAAGGAAACTCGGCTCTGTGCTTTTCAATCAAGTCAAATCAAACAAATTGTATTTTTATAGCGTCATTTCACAACTAATGTTATCTCAAAGAGCAAGAGAGCAGTTTTACAGCGTTGTCTTTATTCTTCATCCGTTCTTTTCACAAACCCAACAATGAAACATGAGCAAAGATCCGGAGACGGAGGAGAAAACCTGCTTTTAAAGGACAGCAGATCCCAAATCAGGGTGGAGAGGGAGAGACGCCCAGATAGAGAAAGGGAGAAGAGAAAGGGAAAGAGAGAGGGTGAGGGAGTGCAAGAGAGAGGGAGGGTTAAGAAAGTGTGAGAGAAAGAGTGTGAGCAAGGGTGTGTGCGGTAGAAAGGGAGAGAGAGGGCGAGAAGTCAGAGGGGGGATAGAAGATGAGGTTGTTCAAGAGAGAGGGAGGGAAGGAGAGAGTGTGAGAATGAGAGAGGGGATGTGAGTGAGAGGGTGTGTGTTAGAAAGGGAGAGGGAGGGAAGGAGAGAGTGTGAGAATGAGAGAGGGGATGTGAGTGAGAGGGTGTGTGTTAGAAAGGGAGAGGGCAGTGGAGTCTGCGAGATGGAGAGGGTGAGGGAGTGTCATGAGGGAGGTAGTATGAGAGAGAGGCAGCAGATGAGGGAGGGAGAGAGAGTGGGCGGGAGTGAGAGGGTGAAAGGGTGGCGGTTAGTAAAGGATGCAAACATGTAACGCATAACAATGATAGCTAGACTCCCCCCATCCGTATAGTTTCTCCCACCCACCCAGGGTTGGGCCGCAGTGACAGCAGGACAAGTAGGACACCACTAACATCCGTCTCCCCAGCAACACTCTCGGAGTGTTCCGGAGGAGAAGAACCTTAGCAGTGAAGGTTCTGGCCCCGGTTCTACTTCCAGAGACTCTCGGGACCGGAGTAACTCTGCATCCTGGGAGCGAAGATCTCCGGCTGGATGATATGGAAGAATGAGCTCTTAAAGAGACGTTGGTGGCGGATTGTTAAGGACTTTGGATCTGAGCAGGATTTGGAATTCGATTCGGGAAGAATCAATCTTGGAGAACAGAATGTTCCTCATTTCTTTAAAAATGTGACATAGATGAAAGAAGGTTGACAAGACGTCTGTTTTACTTTGGAGTTAAGGGACAGGTCTTGATCGAAGAGAACTCTCCGGCTTCATTATTGCATGAAACTCCCCTCAGACCATCTGATTTCATCAAGGTAGTCGGGGGATGGGGGGAAAGCCTCAATGCCCCACCGCTTCTCTGTGGGGCATTGAGGCTTTGCAAAATAAACATGTGAAAACTTGAATGTGCAGGAAAAAGATGTAATGCTTAAAGGAATGGTCGCTTATATAATTCCAACACTAGGGTGGGCTTTATCTACAAAATAACAGGTCATATGAATCACCCCAAAGAGATCTATTTTATATGTATCATATTTTACCCTAACAGTTCACATTTTACTCACTAGGGGGAGCTTGTTTGTGAAAAACACATGTTTTTCCAACATTATTTCTTAACCATCAATTTTTGATTTAGTCCAAAATTAGTTCAAATGAATGTGCAGGAAAGATAGATTAACAATCTATCTTTTGTTAATCATATTTTACTCACCAGGGGGAGCTTTATTTTCTTAGACATAACTTCACCTTTAATTTGAGGAGTTCAATAGAGGACTGGGGGTCTTTTAGGGATAGACCCTCGCTGTCGGGGACGGCAGCATAGGACCAGTTTGTCTCTGGATTGGTTTCTACGTGGACACTAATTCGTCTGCAGGATGTGCTTATCAAAGTGCAGTATGAACAGAAGAAAGGATTCATCACAGTGGATGCTGATGCTGGCCCAGATAGAGATGAAACCCCCCCCGGACCCCCGCTCACTGGACCAGCTCAGCCATATGGCTAAACAAATGCAGAGCAGATAACAGTGTTGTGGCTGAAAGGAGATTGATCTGACACCACCAGCAGGCACTTCGGCTGATATTAAATCTAAATAAAGCTTATCTTCACGGTAAATACACTGACCAGCCATAACATTGTAACCGTCGACAGATGAAGTCAGAATAGCATTGATTTTCTCGCTACCATGGCAACTATCAGTGGAGAGGATGGTCCTCACATCTGATGGAAAAAGGAGGGAAAAAAGGCACAGAGCAGTTCTGACAAGCGACAAATAGTGATGTTAGAAGGCAAAACCAGAGTATCTGACCCTCTCCCAGACGGGCAGCAAGTTCTGTATATAAGAATATTCAGAACAAGAGGCCCAGTACATGCTGAAACATTCAAACACAGGGTGTAGAAGTACAGACACTCTGGGCAAGACGGCAAAAACAAGTAGCTGTAGTGTCTGTAGTTAAGTCCACATTAAGACCTTCGGCCTTGCTGAGGTGTTGAACTCATCACAACAGCAGCACTCACCTCCTTCTGCCAACGGCGTTCAAGGCTGGAATGGAGGCAGAAATGGATGTTTCAGACCATAACAATCTTGTCAAGGGCATTTTTGTCTTTACTACCCTTGTTGCCATAACAGCTGATAATAAAAAGAAAAGGATACTACAGATTCAATAAAAGCTGCATAAAACATCGCCATCGGAGTTTTATCAATGCAGAATGTGTTTAACGTCATAACGCTGCACTGGGGAGTCTTTTACGCAGCGAGAGTCTTATCACGCCTGTGGATCGAGTCATCAACAGGTGGGACATCACCAGTTTCATCATCATTAAGAAGGCTGACAATTGCTGAGTCGTCCATAAACTGGTCTCTGCTGGCAGCCGCAACAATCATCTGTGAACAGAATGTAGAAGAACGGGGCAGAATGGAACCTTGAGGCGGGCCAGCTGATGATTTTAACTCACCTGACAGTTGCACTGGGCGACGGTGGCTCGGTTGATAGAGCAGTCGTCCCCTTACCTGAAGGTTGGTGGTTCGATTCCCGGCCCGCTGCCATTCACACGTCAAAGTCTAGCCTTGAGCAGGATACTGAACTTCTGACTCACTGTAGGACTATGGGCTACTGCCACGACCGGTCGGTCTGGGAGTTCTGCTTTTACCAGAGGACTGCAGGTCTTTTTGGTTGCTTCTGGTCTGCGTTGATTGGTCCCTACCTAAGTGGTGTGAGGAACAGGTGACAAGGTAATGAGCAACCATCGGCCATTAATGCAGGTGGGAAGGTTAGCCCACGTTGCTTGATCTCATAGGGAATCTATTGTAGCACACACGTTGAAAAAGTTCTGGCTCTGATAGAAATGTGTCAGAAGAAACTGCTGCGTATGGACCCGACCCTTCAGGGAGCCCATTATGACCCATGTTCAATGCCAAAGGTGCCTACAGTGGACATCTCGGCATCAGAACCGGACCACGATGGAATTGGAGAAGGCGTCCTGGTGTAATGGATCACATACAGGTACAGGTACCCGAACATTAATGGAGACCAGGTACAGGTACCTGAACAGTACTGCAGACCAGGTACCCCCCTTAATGCGAATTGTTTCCCAGTGATGTCAAATTGATGAGGATGTTTTCTTAATTTGGAGTAAGTTTGTCCGTTTGGGCCACTCTACTTCGAACAGACATTGACGAACACTGAATTTCACGCGCTGTGATCATGTCTTGCTTTCCTTCTCTGGTTTCTGGTAATGGCAGAAGATATTTTCGTGTTGTTTTACGTAAATGAAGTTGAAAATGATTGATTAAACTCACCTTTAATTGGAACTCACTTTAGACAGCCTCTTGATGTTTCAGCTGAGGCGGCGGCTTTATGGCAACGGCGCTGCTGAGCTCAATTCAGCGGAGCTATGAGTGATGACTAAAAAGAAAAAACAGGACTTTGAAAGAACTCGGACTTTCTGTCGTTACTGGTTCATGACTGAAATTCACAAAACTATTATTGAAAAGAGTAAAATGAGACGCAAAATATGTCTTTATTTTCTCTATGCATGAATGTTTAGTTTTAGTAACAACATTAAAAAATAATGATGTTCTTAACTTGAAATAAATATCTTTCTCTAAAACATTTGTGCCACAATTATTGCCTGAATTTAATATTTAGCTCCGCCCACTTTTGCCCCAATAACAGCCTGAGTCTCCTTCTGTAGTCTGTGAGGAGGTCTGAGGACACATGGAGAAGATCTGAGACCATTCCTCCATACAGAACCTCTCCACCTCCTTCAGGTTCTGAGGTCCACGCTGGTGGACTCTCC